>BLSH010070641.1:389928-423961 GCA_018402905.1 Glandirana rugosa | reverse complement strand
CCCCCCCCCCCCCCCCCCCCCCCCCCCACCAATGTACCAATGTATAGGGACCCATCTAATTCTGTTATCCCTAAGCTTCACAAAGCTAGGAAATCTACCTCCTATAAAGTTTACATTTGGAAAGTGTATTTCGGCTGGTGCAAGGCTAGTAAATTCCTTCCCAAGAAGTTCTTTCTGGGACGTATCCTGTTTTTTCTCCATTCTGGACTGGATGAACACCTGCACTGAACTCTAGCAAGAGTCACATATCTGCTCTGGATGTTTCTTTTTAAAAATTGCATATCTCTCATTAACTAATGAAGACCTCAGTGGGATCGCAACTGGTTCTGTTGGTCCTTCAGAAGTCTTCCTTCAAACTTATCAGGGAAATTCCCTTGTCCTATTTTACTTGCAAAGTAGCCTTTCTGGTTGCCATCACATTGGCAAGGTAAGTTTCTGAGTTAACTGCCTTAACTTGTAAAAAGCCCTGTCTTATGTTACACAAGAAGAAGGTTGTATAGAGGCTTAGGACCTAATTTTTTTACCTAAGTTGGTCCCTTCATCTTAACTAGGACAATGTGCACCCCTCTCTTTATTCTGCTCCTAAACATCACAAGAAGTTTTCACTCCATTGTTTGAATGTGGTGCGAGCTGTAACTTCCCCATGACTCTCTCTGGCGAATTTTACCTCCCAGTGATGATTAATCGGAGAGCTCTTCACTAGGAGGTGAACACATCAGAGGAAGGAGTGGGGAGGAGTGTCATAATATCTTCTGCTACTGGAACAATAAAGATTTTCTCCCTGGGGAGAATATTGTGTTGCTTTGCGTGTTTTTTGTGAGCAGTGCATTAGAGAGTGATTAATCCCGAAGATACCTGGGACAGGATGAGTATGGGGACAGATCTGGAGAGGTGTTAACAAAGTGAGTTCTAGGAATATATATATATATATATATATATATATATATATATATATAATGACATGTTCTTGTATTTCTGTTCTGATTCAATAATTTATAATTGCACATGACATCATATTAAAGTTTATCATGTTTTGAAAGGTTTTAGTTACAAATCCGGACATGACTCCTGCAGTCGATATTCCTGTATCGTGTGTATCGTGTGGAGGGGAATTAGGAGTCACATCTGAAGAGGGTCTGGCATATATAACTGTCAACACACAAGACGGAGATAAAGATCTAGAAATAACAGTAAGTTTCCATATATGCATCTGTTTAATTTATGTATTTATTAACAGCAGTTATATATTTCTTGATTTTCTCTAATGATTCTATTCCTGTTTCCACTTCCTGTGTATTTGAAAAGTAACGTTTTTTCTGGTAAAGAAAGAATTGTCATAAACAGGAATGAAGTCATTCCATACTAAGGCATGCAAAGTTGGAAGCAAATCACCTCTTTGCTTAGATGTCAATATTAACTAAATAGGGTGTTACTAGCATTTTCAAGCTGGTCATACCTAGTCAGCTGAATCAGTGAACTCCAAAGATTCCCCCAACTACACAATGTGAATTGACAAATCTCTTCCTGCAAGGTGCCAGCTTTCAGAATATATGAAAGGTGACTGCAGTTGATTGGCTATAGTCACTGTTCAGCCAACTTTTTTTCTGTCCAGCTGCTTCGATTTCTCAATAAGTTTTTTGATCTGGGTAGTGTCAGCAGGGCTACCCACAGCTTGTAAATTGGCTGAAATTCAAGCTGTGCATGGCCACCACCTACATAATTATAGGGGTGAAAAACTTGGCTGGAGTTCTACAATATGAGGATAGCTGAAGTGTGCATCCTCTATTCAGTACATCTCTGCATTACATGCATATTTCCCTTTGTTTTGTCTTTTTTTAAAGTCTAACTCCATGTTTTCTGCCATTCTAAATTGTTTGTTTGTGTCAAGCTGTTTTAAAGGAAGATCAATACACACCGGGTCCTGAAGTAACAGACCTGCTCTGGAAAATGCGTAGATCTGTAGAGTGTTGTATAGTTATATACTGATCAGTCGTGTTGATGATATGGATTTATACAATTAATGGCTGACCTTGTAGAAAGTGCTATATATCATTTCCCAACACTGATTTTTACTACAGTAAGGGTAAAGGCCAAGTGATCGAGTGCTGATGTCATTTTCATTTCCTACAACCTACAGCCTAGAGAAAGCACCATCCAACTGCTGCTTCAGCTCTTGAAACACCACATGGATCTCCAGTCTGGTTCCACTGTCCTCCTACAATGACTTCATCACCTCCAGCCCCCTGAAACCCTCACATTGGGCCTAGTTGCTTTACCGCTATGCAGGCACAATATGTCTTTCCAAAGACACACCCCCATGTCCACAGGGACATAATGTCCACTCTGGACTTACTAGTTGTTTGTGGTCAGCTACTGGAGCACTCTGCACACTGACATTCTGGCGCCATCCCTTGCAGAGTCTGGCTCTGAGAATGTTTATACATGCAGTGTGCATTACCCTACATTCGGATGATCAGCTTGCTATTGCAGGCTTTGGATCTTTTCAAGCTCCTACACTTCAAAGACTTTTCACTGTTACCAGCTTCATTCCTTTTTGTGCACTGTAAACATCCTGAATGGACCTGGGCCTCACTTGAGAATGTGGCAGAGCTTCACCATTAAAAGATTTCTTAACCTGTGGTCTGTTCCCACTGCAGGTGCACCATTGATATATGTTAACAGAAATACCACTAAATGGGTTAAAGATGTGCTTACCGCTCAGGATTTCACGGACAGTCAAGGTCCCTCCATAAATACCAGTATAAATTGACTGGTGTAGCTCCATGTCCTTTGTTGCCAGTAATTTTAATCTCTCAGACCATTTCAGAATATGTGGATTTTCTTAAAGGGAATCCCTTCACCACTGGGGGAGGTCCCCATTTCCTGGAAGCGAAAGTAAATGTCCACAGACTTGTACTTTATTTATGATGGTTTACTACAAGCATCTAACTTGTGTCTTGTATAAGAGTGATGTACATTCAGATGTGCAAAGCACCTTGGCTGTATATTTGGCACACTGATGCTGCTTTCAAGCAGTATCTGACCTGATTAAGCTTCAAGTGATGTTTTCTCTTTGACCCTTCTGACACCATGATTAACTATGCCACAAGTGGCCAGAGTGTACTCCTGCCTAAACACAGAAGGTCAGTGGAGGGATTGGAAGAAGCCCACTCTTCTACTCTTCTCCTTTATCAACTTCAGCAGCAGACCCAAAGAGCCCAACTCCCACAGGGATTGAGGCCAGTGGTGAGCTAATCCTTCAGATAAGCCTTCTGCATGAAGGTGCTCTCCTACATCTACAAGTTGAGGGCCAATTGTTCATCCAGATGGGGTTTTCAGGTAATTTGCCTCCCTGGCATTTGGGTATGCAGGACACCCCTTTTAGTCAATGGGCTAACCCCATTTGGCCAACATCTTTTTAAGCTGCCCCTTACAATGTTTCTTGTGCTACTGCTCATGCAAATGTGTATCTACACAGATTGCCCTGGGTTTCCCACACCCTGGAACCCTTTGTTCCTGTTCAAGTGAGAACTTGGCCTTGAGAGTTTTTCCTGGTGCAGATGTACATGTTTTTTTATGGGAAATGTAAAATATCCTCATATAATGCTGAACCTCTTGTGGTACTTGATACCCTTCAGCATCCCCCCTCTCCAGCGGGATCCCCTGATCCTGGGACCAGTTTTGGCTGCTTTCTTTCTTAAAAAGGACCTGTCCTTCAGAGGAACCTGCTATTTCTTGGTGCATTGGAGTCACAACTCTTCTGAGGAGCTTCACACCTGTAAACATGTCCAGATATGGCCTAATAATTGTCTAAGTGTTGGTAACTGTTGGTTATTAACTGGTAAAGCTGTTCAGCTCAAATCGTTGAGAACCTCCCTATGGGCAAGCGGAGTCTTCTTTAACTGTCAGGGAAATCTCCTCTCACCTCCCTTAAGGGGCTTGTAGAGTGTTGAATGAATGCCCTCTTATCATCTTTAGTCATCTTTAGCCTCCCCATTGGTATCTAGGTGTCTTAAGGTGATATATCCAGACAGTCTCTATGGACCAAGAAGTCCCTGGCATGACTCATCAGTCTCTTTGGGTAAATGGGGTGGTCTATTTCCCCCACCTGGGGGATATCCACTTTCAGGGGTGCCCCTCTACTCAGTACTTAAAGCAGTAGTAAACCGCACCTTTAAAAAAAAAAAAACCCTGCAAGACAATGGCATAATGTGCTAGTATGCATTGCATACTAGCACATTATGAAATACTTACCTTAGAACGAAGCACTCCAGCAGCGTGCTGTCACCCCTGACAGGGCTTCCACCTTCACCTAGTCTTCCCTCCAGTTCACAAGCTCTGCCTGTCTGATTGGATAAACCGAGATGATGTCACTCGTGTGTGGGAGTCACGGGCGTGGCATGAAGCACCAAAGCACGGGTATGCCGTCACTTCAGAGCACATACGCTGGTGACTTCACCTGCTGCAAGCAGTGTGAATGTCTTCTAAACAGTGCAAGTTTAGGAGATATTCACTGTACCTACAGGTAAGCCTTATTATAGGCTTACCTGTAGGTACAAGAAAAACAAAACAAAATTTCCTATCAAACACTTACCGTAATTTTTCTTTCCTGATTGACTCCATGGCAGCATATGTATGGGTTAACCCCGCCTACACCACTCCCATAAATAGGCTGCATTCCGTAACTAGCCTACTGAGAACACTGGGGGGGGGGGGGGGCTTAGGGGACTCCTGCTGCCATGTAGTCAATCAGGAAAGGAAAATTACGATTATGGTAAGCATTTGTTAGGAGACTTTCTGTTTTCCTGACAGACTCTGTGGCAGCATATGTATGGGAACTAACTAGTCATACACCCTACGGGCGGGCAATGCTAAACCAAAGGCTTTCATTCATACCATCAACAGACAGGACCTGCTAGTCAACATAAACATTGGATAAGGAAGCAGACTCTACACAATAATGAGCCACAAATGTATTGATTGAGGACCACAAGGCCGCCTTAGATTATGTTGGGAACCACATGCTGCGAAGCTGCCCAAGATGTAGACCCACGCCTGGTCGAGTGAGCAGTCACTACCCCAAAGGAGCAAAGCCCTTGGCTCTGTGACCCTGTTGAATGAACTAGACAATCCATGCCACAAGGCACGTTTTCTCTGTCCTTTCTGCCAAAAGTATGAACAGGCGTTCTGATGCCTGAAGGAAGCTGTAGCTTGTAGATATGACTTCACAATATCTGAGGGATTCCTAAAACTGAAGGAAGGCTCTATTGGGAGTCAACTCAGGATTCCCTGTTACTAGACATGCGCTTTAACCAACTAAGCCATAGCGAGCCCCCTCCCATGTCTAAAGGACGCAAGTTAGAACTCTAAGGGTTGGCAGAACAATTTCTTGGCTCCCATGAAAGACTGATGCACCCTTGGGAATTGAGTCAAGCATAGGTAACAGCACCGCTTGACTGAAAAGACTTTCTGAAAAGACAATCTCTGAGGTTTTTATGCCAACGTGATAGCAGGGAAAAAGGTGAACTTGACAGAGAGGCCCTAGAACACTTGAGAACAAGAAAACGAGACTCCATTTTTGAAAACCTCTGCTTATTCCGAGGTCTGAGCTAAGCTGCTCCCTTGAAGACTTGTTGCATAGGAAAAGATGCTTACATCGGAATACACCTGTGAAGGCCGATAAGCTGACACTTGAACTTCGAGCGAGCTAATCGATAGAGCCAGAACTAAATCCAACTGGAGAAAGCCTAGAATATTTAGAACTTCTAGATCACTACATGATCTGCCAGCAGCAGACATGTATTGAACAAACTTTGACCAGATTCTCCCATAAACTTTGTTTGTGTTCATTCTTCTAGTATTCAAGCAAACAGAGATGACTCTGGAGGAGCAGCCGAGGACCTCCAACCTCGAGGACAGGACCATCACACGTAACCGTGCTGGACATGGATGTAGAATTGCAACCAGTGACAGGTCTGGCCCAAGGAGAAGGTCCACTGGGTTCCAGAAGCTGAACTGTGCTAGCAAGGGGAAGCATGGCCTAATAGGCCAATAAGGCATCACAGCCGCTACCTTCACAACCTCTGTTCGGAGTCTTCGTAGAAAACCCGAGGTTGAACAGGACTGGAAGAAATGCATTACCAGTGATCCATCAAGGCATCTGCGCCTGAAAACCTCTACATGTAGAGACCATTCGTTGTTGTCCAATTGGACTCTGGAAAGAAAGTCTGTTAGAATATTTTGGATTCTGGGGACAATGTAAACACGGCGGTTCCCCATTCTGACAGTGCGGGAATGGGTAATCTACTGATCCCTGTCACTGGGATCAGTTAGATCTCTCATGCCCATGGTAGCCCAACCCCCCACAGTAAGAACACACCCAGGGAACACAGTTAACCCCTAGCTCTCACCCCCCCAGGTTAACCCTTTCACTGCCAATTACATTTATACAGTAATCAGTGGACATTTAAATTTCTGATCGCTGAATAAATGTCATTGGTCCCAAAAAAGTGTCAAAAATGTCCGACATGTCCGCTGCAATATCGCAGTACCGCTAAAAATCGCAGATCACCGCCATTATTAGTAAAAAATAAAAAAAAAATAAAAACCCCAGAAATTAATTCTCATGATCCGTAAACGTGGCCACTTTTGCGCAAACCAATCAATAAATGGCGATTGCGATTTTTTTTTATCACAAATATGAGGAAGAATATAAATCGGCCAAAACCGGTGAAAAAAAATTTTTTTTTTATTTGAATTTTAGCAAAAAGTAAGAAATTTGTGTTTTTTTGCAAAATGTTCACTCTTCTTTTGTTTATAGCGGCGATCCGAAATGATGCAGAGGGGATCAAATACCACCAAAAGAAAGCTCTATTTGTGGGTAAAAAAGGACCCAAATTTTGTTTGGGTGCAACGTCGCACGACCGCGTAATCGTCAGTTAAATCAACGCAGTGCCGAATCACAAAAAGTGCTCTGGTCCTAAACTGGGAAATCCTTCCGGAGGTGAAGTGGTTAAGCCTCCTACACAGCTGTTTCTGTTTCAGTTAGTGACTGTGTTTCAACCTACATATGAAATTAATGATCATTAGCACCTGCTCGGTATAACTGGTTAATCATACATCTGACTCTAATCCTACATAATCTCTGATTTTGTGCAAGCATACAAAGTGTGCAAGTGTAAGAACTGATGCTGGTTTGAAGCCAAAGCATAGTCATACTAAATATTGATTTAATTTAGATATTTCTTCTGTTCGCTCACTTTGCACTTTGTAAATTGATAAAAATAAACAATTACATTTTTAATTTTTGAAAGCATTCTTACTTTACAGCATTTCTTCACACCTACCTAAAACTTTTGCACAGTACTGCATACCTGGAGGTCTTTGTGGGACGCGATCACCTGGAATTAGGTCCTCTTTCCAGGGCTGATCTACAACCTCTTTAGGAAGTTTCTCCAGATCCCTGCAGAAACGCATAACCTGTTTTTGTCCAATGTTCCCTCTGGGGACACGCTCTCCAGTGTTCTTTTTTGTTGAACGTATCACATCGTTGGTCAATTATTCCTAATCAGGTGATTATGCTGTTCCCCCTGTTTTGTTGTTTTTTTTGGTTCAAAGCTTCTTGTTGGTGTATTCTTAGTACCCCTTTGGGTGGAGTCATAGCTATTAGTGGTGATCTTCTCTCACTTGGTCTTGAGACTTCCCCTGGTCATTGGCAGACTCCTCTGTCTTGCAGGGAACTTTGCCTCATCTGGTTCAGATTTGGGCTTTGGTCCATCTGGTTGTCCTGGGTTTCGGACATTTCCTGGTCCGTTTGTTTCCATGTGTCAGTGCTTGTTACTCATCCCTCAGCTGGACTACTTTTTGATGTTCACACTGTGTCCAGACTGTGTCTTTAAATAGATGATAAAGAAAGTAAGATTTTGTACTGTATAGTCATAATATCTAGCAGGGGGTTTCTCCTTCCAAATATCAACCACTTATGACTATATTTTGCAGGATGTTTTTAGTGTTTTTTTGAAGATTCATTCATTATTTGATCCAGAGCCAAATTAGAACAAATTTGCAAACAGGTGGCTATGTAAAGCATTTGGGGGTGTAACCAAAGCAACAAATAATAAGAAGTAGTAGTAAAATAATAAACCTTTTGAGGTGAATTTGAAATTTATCAAGTGCATTTATCAATAGGAGATAATAAAAGTCAATGTGAGTATATCAACAAGCTAAATGTTTGCCTTAATGCGGAACTTCGCCTTAAAGTTCCCCTTTATGCCTTCCTCCCCCCATCATTCTTTTGAAATATGCTAATACACAACACTTTTAGTCATGACACATATAACAAGAACACTTTTGTTCCTCTTCTACATTCTCTGTTCAATGAGCCTGGTGATGTTGCACATAAATTCTCTAATTGTGATCATTTTTGTTTTCACTTGTCACAGAATAGTGAACTTTTTTAAATTTTATATCTGTAGGTGAAGACAGCTGAAAAAAGCTTGCCAAATAACCAACAGGCTAGTGTAACCTTAAAAGCAAAGGCCTACCAATCGTCATATCATAACTTTCTGCACATAAATGCTAATTCGGATGGAACGAATGTTGCTGATATCTCTCTGTACATAAAAAGTCAAGATATGGAAAAAAAACGCAGAATTAAATACTTTACAATTTTGGTAAGCATAATGCCTTAATTTAATAATAATGCATCTTTTTTTAATAAGTGAAGATAATGAAACATTTTCTAAATTAATGGAATTGAAGTTAAAATGCACCTGTGCCTTGACAATGGACAATAAACGTTTTCATATTCTTAACAAGCAGTCAAAGAGAGTTTAAAATTTTCTGTGAAACATATAATTAACTCTCATGATGTGTATACCACCACCATTCTATGAACTATTCACATAATACAAGGCTTTCTGTGAATGGACACGGGGACAGGGGAGAGTGCAAACAACAGTACAGCTTCTGTGTTTCAGGGTCACTGCTCTCAAAATCGAAGCACTGGAAGTATCGTGAATCTTTAGGTTGTGCATCAAGATCTATAAGTGCTGGCAGCTATTTCTACTATAGTCACTCTTGAACTCAGAGTTTTTTCCTCAAATAAGTATCCTGAAAGCTATACTATCTGGCTTGAATGAAATTGTAAATAGTATAAAAACAGGAAAATTCTTGCAAAACCTCTTGTGACACCAATGTTCAACCTAATTTTCTGGATAGCAGTTGTCTTTGGTTTGGAATTAATTTATGGGTGAACAGTGTGCCCAGTTTATCTCCTTGAGGACAAAAATTAATAGCCGATTTTGAAGCAGAACTATTGGCAAAACTTTTTTTTTCATTTTGGATAGAGTAAGGGAAGGTTACAACCCCTGCCAGATTTTCTTTCACCATCACTTCACGTCTCATAGCCAAACAGGAAGTGAAAGGAAATCCCTGCAAATTAAGGGAATTCCTTGGGGACTCTCAGGTCACCAAAACTAGTGTCCCCATTGGAAGAATTCCCCTCTATTACATTTCAGGAGACAACCCAGACGTTGGAATTTTCTTTTACTTTCACTTTCAGTGATAATGGTAAACAGGACAAATAGGGAGGTTGTATCTCCTTAACGGGGACAGCAATAAAAACTGACAAGCCTTCCAATCCTTCTCCACTCTATCCAAAACTTAAAAAAAAAGTTTTGCCTTTAATTATACTTTAACATTTTTTTCATCTTAAGGCTGGGTTCACACTATCCGACACAAAAACGGTCAGACTTTTGATCCTACTTTGCCTTGCCACATCAGTCCTACTTCCATCCGACTTAAATGAACAAGATACGATTTTGCTCTGATTTTGAGATAGTGACTTGTCCTTTCACCAATCAAAGCAACCCCAGTGTGAGATAAATTCCTTTTACTGCTGTTGTAATCACCAAGTCGGATGTCACAAGTCGGATGGTTAGAACAAGGATCCGACTTTGATCCGACTTCAATGACATTCAATGGGCTGAAGTAGGACCAAAGTCGGACCAAAGTAGTACAGGAACGTTTTTCAAAGTTGGACCGACTTGTGTCGGACCAGTTAAGACGGCTCTCATAGGGAAACATTGATTTTGTGATGTAATGCGAATTGTGCTCACAATGTCGGTCCATTTGTCGGACAAGTGTGAACCCAGCCTAAGTTGTATTTGTTTTCTAAAAGGCTGTTGTGCAGTTTTATTTTATTTAGAAGTTAATTGGAGGATGTGACCTCTGATAGTGCACAGTGCTTTCTAAGCCCTAATTGGGCACAGCTATGCCCAAGCAAGGCACAGTGAACAGCTGTCTGTTATGGAGTGGGCCAGGAAGACCCTTATCTGAGCATGCAGCCTGGCAGGCCAGGAAAGGGGGGGGGGGCGAGCGAGTGCCCCCTGAACCATACCAGGCCACTTGCCCTCAACATGGAGTGGTGCTTTGGGGCCCCCCCACCACCCCAAAGGGCCTCTTCTCCACAACCCTAGGCTGTGGTTGTGAGGGTCTGCAGGCAGGAGGCTTATCGGAATCTGGAAGCCCCATTTAACAAGATCCCACCCCCCCATGTGAATGAGCATGGGGTACATTGTTCCCCTACCCTTACACCAAAAAAAAGTGTCAAAAAGAAATAAAAACACAGACACAGTTTAATAGAATTCTTTTATTTAAAAAAAAAAGTTCCGCAATGTAGATCCATCGTCACCGGACCTAAAAAAAAAAATGCTCCGCCCGCGATGAAGGCTAACCACCATGGGCGGTTGTTATATAGGTGAGGGCGGGGCCACCTGGCGAAGTCACCGACCCAGTCGGTGATGTCACATAATAAAAGCTGACCATTTTAAACATCCCTGTCAGTGTTAAATGGTTTGTCTCATCCATGTAAAGTTTAAATTGATACATTCTGCCGGAGAGCTTGAGCTTGTGAAAAACAGACTTGGTGGCTGGATCACCAGATGAAAATAGAAGAAAGAAAGCTTAACCACTTCTGAACCAACGCCGTCACCTGTGCCCCTCTTCCCGCCGGTTTCCGGTCATCTCCACCGGCAGCGGCGGAGATGATCGGATCCTCTCCCCCCAGTGTCCGTGAGCTGAGTGAGCGGCTGAAGCCGTTCATTCAGCTCCATAACATAGCAGGGCGGAAGCGACGTCACAAGTCACTTCCGCCCAATGCTCTTAAAGGGCCCAATTTATTTTTTGCACTATCATTTTTTTCAAATCATTATTATTATTTTTTTGCATTTTACTTTAAATATGGGATTTGAGGTCTTTTTGACCCCAGATCTTATATTTAAGAGGTCCTGTCATGCTTTTTTCTATTACAAGGAATGTTTACATTTCTTGTAATAGGAATAAAATTGATCAACATTTTTTTTAAAAAAGAGAACAGTATAAAAATAAAAAGTAAAATAAATAATTACAAAAAAAAATTAAAACGGCCGTCCCCGCAAGCTCGCGTGAGCGCAGAATCGAACGTATACGTAAGTCCCGGCCACATATGAAAATGGTGTTCAAACTACACATGTGATCGCCGTGATCATTAGAGTGGGAGCAATAATTTGAGCACTAGACCGCCTCTGTAACTCAAAACTGCTAACCTGTAGAATTTTTTAAACGTCATCAATGGAGATTTTTAAGTTGCAAAGCTTGTCGTCATTCCGCGAGCGGACGCAATTTTGAAGCATGACATGTTGGGTATCATTTTATTCAGCGTTACATTATCTTTCACAATACCAAAAAAAATGGGCTAGCTTTACTGTTGTCTTATTTTTTAACTCAAAAAACTGAATTTAAAAAAAAAAAAAATTACGCTTGTAAGACCGCTGCGCAAATATGACGTGACAAAATTTTGCAACGACCGCCATTTTATTCTCTAGGGTGTTAGAAAAAAAATATATAATGTTTGGGGGTTCTAAGTAATTTTATAGCAAAAAAAACCTGGTTTGAACTCGTAAACACTGAACTCCAAAAAGAGGCCCGGTCTTAAAGTGGTTAAAAAAGAAAAATTACTGCAGCACATCATATCACATCTAAGAATTGGTAGATTACATTATAATAAATGTTTGCTTTTGGGGTTAATGCTTCTTTAATATAAAGCAATATATTGTTACTTAAAGTCTAATTGCTCAACAAAGATTTGCTAAGTCACCAATGAAAATGTCTCACCTGTGGCCCAAACCTGTCAACTGTATAACTGGGTCATGGCCTAATCATGATGAGTATAGGAATCGGGCAAATTACAACTGGGAACCAATCTTTATAGCACAAATACCTCCCTTCGGGGTCTCTCACAAACTATTCTAAGCAATATAGCTTTAGAAAAACAAACTTTTATCCCTTCCTTCTTTTTGTGAAAGTTAGCAAAGTGTTTGGTAGGGATTTGTTTGTGTAAATAAGGACAGGTGGTGTAATCATGTAGGGCATATTAGAATGCCATTGTTTTACTCGTAGCTGGGGCTAAATATATACCTTCTTTTGCAGAATAACTGCTTTTGACCCCATTAGATATACTGGTTAATGGGCTAAATTTTGAATGCCACTGGCAAGATCAACCTTAGCCTCTCAAGGTATGCTAGTACTGGAAGTGCAAAGAGACATTTTGCCTTGTTTGTATCTACCTATAAAACTGTTGCCGTGCTATGCCAGCAGTAAAGTAATACAAGCTTAGAGTGAGCTAAGTAGGTAAGTGCACAGTCCACTAACTAGAATACATAGGCTTTGAAGGGGCAGTAAAAATGATGAACTATTCATATGTCAGTGGCAGTAATAGCATCAATAAGGAACCTCTGTTGGTGGAGCCAGCAAATATTTTAATTCAGTATATCTTATGTTTTGCTCAGGTGATAAGTAGAGGAAAAATACTGCAGACTAAAGTTCAGAGAAGGACAGAAGGTGAAGAGATCACTTCATTGAGAATTACCTTGACCCCTGAGATGCTGCCCTCTTTCAGAATCGTGGCTTATTATTATTTGCTTTATCTTGACTCAATTCTTGAAATAGTGTCTGATTCTGTCTGGCTACACATGAAACAAACCTGTAAAAGTAATGTAAGTACATTTTTTTCTGACATAATGCAAATTTTTACCCTGCATGGTTTTTAACTTTTATTTATTCATTGATTATATAAACTTTTGCAAATTGTTGTATGTTACTTCAATGGGTAATTCGGAATGTGACATTAAGTTACTTTGAATTCAGGTTTATACTAGTGTTTTCATAGTCCTAGCTTAGCAACTTTGGTGAAGTCCAACAGAACTGACAAAACATGGTACAATCTCATAGTCCAATTCTCTAAATGTAGACAGAACGATAGATATCTTATTCTTGTTGTGTTAATAAGATCAAATACTTTCTTAAAATTTGAATAAGGTTTTTTCAACTTTTTGTTAAACCAAGCTGTGCGAGTGAGCTGTGTGAACTGACTTGCTGATTTCATAGGACAAAATACTGAGAAATGAGTTGTATGCAATGAGAGAAGATCTAACTGGCAGCATGTGTACCAGGAAGCGAGCTGTGTGTGCTGGAGTGTAGATCTCACTGGTGGAATCAATAATACAGATTGGGCTATGTGTAATATGGGGAAGATCTTATTGGTGATATGGATGCTGGGAAGGGAGCTGTGTGTGTTGGAGTGTAGATATTACCAGAGGTATAGATACTGGGAAGTGGGCTTTGTGTACTGGAAAGCTGATTTTACTGGTACTAAAGAGTGAGCTGCGTGTATAGGGAAAATCTCACTGGTGGCATAAATACTGGGAAACGAGCTTTATGGACTGGGATGCAAATTCTACTTGTGGCCTGGATATTGGAAAGATATCTATGTTTTGGGAGAAGATCTCACTGGTAGCATGGATAATAGAAAGTGAGCTGTGTACTGGAGTGTGGACACTGGGGAGTGAAATGTGAGTGCTGGAGTGCAGATTACACTGGTGGCATTATACTGGTGGCATGGGTATTTGTAAGTGAATTGTGTGTACTGGAGTACATATTTCACGGATGGATACTAGGGAGTTTGTGCATTGGAATTAAATTTCAGTAGTGGTATAGATACCTGAAAAATAGTTTTGTGTGTTTAAATGCGTATCTCACTGGGGACATGGACACTGGGGAGTGAGGTAAGCTCTGTGTATTGAGGGACATATCTCATTGGTGGCATAGATATTGGAAAGTTAGCTATGAGTACTGGGTGCAGATCTCATTGGTGTCATGGATACAGGGGAATACGCTATATGTATTGGGGACAGATCTCACTGATAACATGGATACTGGGGAGTGCTAGTTTTATGCACTGAGGCATGGATACTGGGGAGTTAGCTGTGTATATTGTGGGGCAGATCTCACTGGTGGCATGGGGGTATATATATATATATATTTTGCACATTTCTTTTGTGACATGAAAACTGGAGAGTTAGCTGAATGAGGGGGGGGGGGGGGACACCAGATCTCACTAGTTGCATGGATATTGGGGGTTAGCTGTGTGTATCGGGGTACAGAACTAAGGGGTGAGCTGTGTGTGATCAGTTTTTTGTGGGCACATTTCAGCTTTATTACCGAATTCCTACTAATGTGCAATCGTTGAATTTGACAAAACAGTTTGCCCCCATCACTCATTTTCATCTGTAAAGTGAACCTGTGCAACAAAAATATGGAACCTCATAAACTCTGGGTTCAAACTATTTTTTTTTTTTGTATATTGGGGTTTTGTATGAACATTACAGATGAAAGAAAATATAAAAACAAAAAATAAAAACAACTAACCATGTGGGGTATCCCACGCAGGGGAGCACAAGTCAGTGTATCACAAAAGCTTATACAAATGGAATAATGGTGCAGCTGCTACAAGGCTCAGATAGCAGAAACATAGCAGTAAAGTTAACAGAAAAGAATAAAATCAATTTTTCAATCCTAACAGGTGTGTGCTCGTGTGTGTGGCCCTTGCTAGGTCAAAAGTATAAAAGTCATACATTAGACCTGTATGGCTCGGAAGACGGCCAGTGCCCCTATACAACACTACCGATCTCAGAGTCAAGGCAGTGTTTCAGGGTACACACAATGGTAACTCAGTAAGGAACCATGTCTGGCAACCTGGCAGTAGAAGCATTTTTCAATCCATCTCGCCCATACCCTATTGAATTTTTTCATACAACCTCTATTAGCATAAGTGTCCTTACAGAAAGGAAAATTGTTATTGCCCAGAAAGCAAATTCTCAGAGTGGGGGAAAAAGAGGTGCTGGCAAATGTATTAATCGTAATAGCAACCTCTTTCATACACTGTGAGATAGCAGGGCAAGCCCAGAAAATATGGAAAAATCCCCCATGGAGTGATCACACCTCCAACAGGCTGGAGAAGCTAACTTGTCAAATTTATGAAGTCTGTATGGAGTATAGTATGCCCTATGCAATATTTTAAACTGTATTAATCTACCTATCTACCTAATCTACTAATCTACAGAGAATCTATGTAGAGAGATAAGATACTTGAAATTCTGCATACTTTATTAATCCAGAAGGGAAAGGGTAATCCGATACATCTTCCCAGTCATTGTCATCAAGATCCACTATATTTAAAGTCCGCTTTTGTCTGAGGGAGGACAAAGGTGGGAGGGACAACATTTGCAAGTGATTATACAGAGTTGATGCCGGTTTTTCCAAACTGTTGGTTCTGAGCAGAGATTCAAGATCAGAGCATGCTAGGTCAAGACGTCTATTCAGAAATTGGCTGTGAAAGGCAAGGGAGAGTTGCAGATATCTAAATTGATAATAAGCTGGAATATTATAGAGTGAACATGTACAAGAAAGTGGCATTAGGGTGTGAATTTCCACTTCATGTGAAATGGACTTAATTTTAAACTTGACCCAACACTGGGAATACACGATTGAATAAAAATGTGGCTGGGAGGGGTTATTCCACAACTGGGAATTGGGGAAAAGAGTAATATTGGGTTGAGACTAAAAGGACAACCCTACTCTCCAGGCCTGGAAGGTAGTCATCATAGAGGATGCCAGGAAATATGGGGCTCTGGGGCCTCTATATAATAACAGTTTTAACGCTTCTACAGATTGCATGATTGCCGCTTCTAGCCTCTAGCATAGATTTTAAGATGTCAGGACAGAGCCACCAGTGTGGTGTAACCAATTTAGTAGTGGAAAGTATTTATGGCTGTCTGGCATTGCTAATCCCTCCTGGGATGTGGGCCTCATTAGCATAATAATTTTATACTGAAGAGATTAGGCTCCCCAAAGAAAGGAGGACAGGAGGCAGTTGAACTGAATGAAAAAAGACTTGGGAATCCACTGTGGTGAGTGATGGAAAAGATAAGTAAATGTAGGTAAAATTTTCATTCTAATGAGATTCACACGACCTAACAATGACAGCGGCAAGTTCTGCCATGTCTTTGGGTTTAAACTATTTTACCAGACTGTGTTATGACTTAAAACTATTTACCAACTACAAGACTACATATTTTAATACTGCAATTCTGGCATTCTGGCTGTCAAAACACCTAGACAGCAGAGGCTGTTTGTTAGTGATGTCTCAACAGGAGGTGGGTTAGACCACTCTACATAGATCGCTGCTCTCAAACAAAGAGTTGTCTTTATGTGCAGCATGCTCTCTGTGCCAGAGAGTTCTGCAATGGCACTGGCGTGATTCACATAAAAAAGTCAGACATAGTAGATGTAGTATTTGGCAGCACATACAGTTTAGTTTCTGTGGTAACTACAATTAGGCTTCTTTTTCTTGTATTCTCTACATTGTTTCCAATGTATTTGAAAATGCGATATATTTTTCTCCTTAGTTCAGCGACAGGCACAGCGCCTCCTTTAATCTTGACCAGTGGGTTATATCGCCTCTGCAGGAGTAGAACTAGGCAGAACATAAAACTTGGCTACGCCTCTGGGCTGTCCTCAGTCCCTATATAACCCCCTGCCTGCTCCAGGTACTCAGATTTTTCTTTCTAGTCAGGAATAAGGACCAAGCTCCTTGCTGGGATCTTTTGGGTCCTAGCATTTTTTATTTTTTCCTTCCATGCATCTCCTGGGAGAGCTACAATCAACTGCCGGGCTGGGCGTCAGGCTGGATAATCTAGATCCAGTGGTCTCCCCAGTCCAGCCAGTGAGCGCATGCAGACCACAGCTACGCGCCAGGTCGGCTGGGACATGGCCTCAACGGATGGAGGCATACGACCGGGCTCTGGTCCGAGTCGCAGCGTCCCCCTGGCCCACAGCCCCCCACTTCAGTGGCGTGGCGAGGGTCCTGTCTGGAGCAATACCCGCAGCCGTAGAAGGGGTAATTACTGTCCCCCCGCTCCTCCTTTTGTGTGGTTTGGGATGGACGCGGGCACTCTCCAGGGATGGTCGGGCCTGCCTGCAGGTTCCCTCCCCCCATCCCAAAGTCCAGTCAACCTGGACCCCCCCCACACGTACTAGTGGGGGTCCCAGGACAGGCGGTAGAAACCCTGGGGAGTCTCCTTCTTCTTTCCCCCCCCTCTGTAAGGGGCTTGAGTGTGCCTACCCTGGTGGTATAGGGGGTTCCAGTGCAGAGGGTCAGTGGAGACCCCTAGGTGCATGCTCTGCTGTGTAGTGCAGTGTGAGGTATAGTGCAGTTTAGGGGCCCCAGTGCAGAGTGCACAGCGGTAGCAGAGTGCACAGCAGAGTCCTCTAGGTGTTCATCCTGCCTAGCTGGGTACAGTACCTTTGTGGGTCCCCTTGCAGAGGAAGCAGCAGAGAGGATCCTGGCAGCATGCATCCGATGACATCACGGCAGCTATTTTCCATTGGTTTCACTGGTCTCCGGCTGGCGGCCATGTTTGTGTAGCCTGATGATGTCACGGCTGCCATTTTATGTTAGTTTACTGAGATGATGGAGTACTGGAGCCTCATGGAGATGCCAGGGCTCCTCCTCTTCCTCTTTCTCCTCTTGCTGCCTGGGATATATATCAAGTGGAATGGCGTCCATGGTGTTGCTGGGTCTGAATGGCGGCGCTCCTCCAGTGGTAGGGTGAGTCCTTGGAAGTCCCTGTGATCTCTCTCCCTGCTGACAGGTACCCTAAACATTGAGGGATCCCTTAGTAGTGCCAAAAAATCTTTTTGTACTACAGGGTCTTCCCTTTTCCTGATGGAGCTTCAGGGTTACATCTCCCCCACTGACCCCCTCATGGAGGGGGCAGGTCCCACAAAACCCCAGCTTTCCATGGCTGTGATGACAGCGGTCCTAGAGTCATTTTCTTCCTGGGTGGAAGTGGCATGTGGGCAAGGGCCCAGGAGGAAGCGTCCCCGCCTTCCCCTGCTCAGTCTGTCTCATCTAATTCAGAGCCTGATGCCGCTGGGGACGTGGCCTGTCCAGGGGGGCTTAATATCACGCTCCCTGACCCATCCAATAGTGAGGATCCCCCACGGTCACAGCAGCGAGTGAAAAAGCGCTGGTAGACGCACTTATTACTGCGGTGTGTGAGACTTTAAAAATGGAGAATGCGGCTGGTGTGGCCACTGACATGGCTGAGGCTTTTGGTACGCAAAAGACACCTCGTGCACCAAAGGGATTTCCTTATCTGTTTTATTTTGATAGGTTTACCTATAAAGAATGGGAACAACCAAAGTCACCATTTGTGGTCCCCAAACGTTTTGCAGTACGTTACCCCTTTGAGGAATCACTTATAAAAAAGTAGACCAGTCCACCAGTGGTGGACCCTCCTGTTTCCAGGTTGAATAAAGCAACCATGATTCCAGTAGAGGATTCCCCGTCCTTTAAAGAGCCGATAGGAAAGGGGAGTCTGTGGCACATAGCATGTTCACTATGGCGGGTTCGGCAATGCGACCGATCCTAGCTTCGGCCTTGGTGTTTCAAACACTGGATGAATGGGCCAAGCTTTTGCGCCAAGGTCTGGGGAATGAACAGGTTCCCACTGCTTATGTTGATCTGGTGGACCAGTTGGTCCAAGGACTGCAGTTTGTATGTGATGCATCTGTGGATGCGGCTCCCCTGCTGTCCAAACTTTCTGTTTCAGCGGTAGTGATTAGACATGTGCTGTGGCTTAAGAACTGGTCGGCAGACCAAGCCTCTAAGAAAGAGCTAATTGATCTGCCCTTTCAAAGTGATCGCTTGTTTGGGGCTACCCTGAATGACATCATTAAGGGTGTCACAGGGGGCAAGAGTACTTTCCTGCCACAGTCTAAGAAAGGGAAGGGGCCCCGTAAATGTGGACCTTCCTTCTCAGCCCATAAGAACTTATTTTGGGCCCCCGGGACTGAAGACGAGGGAAACAGATCTTTCAAGTCTTCCTCTGGGGCTTCCAAGCAATCTTGGTCTGGTAAGCCTAGAGTAGGCTTCTCCAGTCCCGCAGACAAGACCCCTTCAACATGAAGCTCTGCCCTCACCCATGGGGGGACATCGTCACTGGCTTTTGGCCTCATGGACCTCCTTCATGAGCCACTAGATGAGTCTTTTGGAGGTTCCCAGAAAGTGGGGCAAAGTTTGTATATTTCAGGTTGTTTAGTGCCTGAATCTCGTTGTGTGGATATAAATGCTGCAAGGGTTCGGGTGACGTCCTAAGGTCGCCCCTATCCCTGTCCAGGGAATTGGATTACCTGGGTCTTATTTACTTTCTGACCAGGGGGGTCCTTCCTCTGGACAAACTTCAGGAACCACAGGCTGTGGTTCACTGGCTGCTGTCACACAGACAGCTCTCTCTCCCGACTTGCATACAGGTTCTGGGTCAGGTGTTATCCACTGTCAAGACAGTTCTGCTTGTGCAGACCTGCATGCAGCTCTTTCAGCAGGTTCGGCTCCACAGGAAGATACCAAGGTTTGTGGCGAGGTCATGGGTGCCTCTGGTAGACGCTGCAGTCATCCTAGTGCCACTGTGGGGTCAACACTTTCCTCTTCTACCACTGTGTCTGCAAAAGATCGAGGGCGAAAGTCTTCTAGTCATTCTGATGGCGGAAAACGCTGAGCTTCCATCCTGCTTTACAGTCACTGGTTTTAATGGCTTAGCTATTGAAAGACATGTACTGAAGGATAGACGTTTGTCTGGATCAGTGATCCCTACTATGTTGAAGACGAGGAAGTCTACTTCTAGCAAGATATACCATCGTACATGGAAAGCGTACATTTCTTAGAGTGAGTTGATTGGCGCTCATCCCCGCTCCTTTTCTATAGCTCGGATCTTGGCCTTCAACGGGGCGTTGAGCAGAGGTTGGCCTTGAGTACCATCAAGGGCCAGGTGTCTGCCTTAGCAATCTTCTTTCAGTGACCCCTGGTCACTCGTTTGTACCTTCACTTAAGGAGTCCAGCATGTGGCTCTGCCTGTACGGTCCCTTTTGCCGCCATGGGATTTGAACTTAGTACTCTCTGTTCTCCAGAAACCTCCGTTCGAGAATATTCGTCATATTCCCTTACCTACATTGTCCCAGAAGGTGATATTCTTGGTGGCTATTACATCTGCCCGTAGGGTGTTGGAGTTGGCGGCATTATCTTGTCGTACTTCCTATTTAGTGGTCCACAGAGACAAAGGTGGTTCTTCGTCCCTGTCCATCGTTCCTACCTAAGGTGGTCTCAGACTTTTATTTGAATGAGGACATTGCGTTGCCTTCCTTGTGTCCCAAGCCAGCTCATTGTAAGGAATTTGCTTTGCATACCTTGGATGTGGTTCGTGCGATTTGGGTGTATCTGGCAGCCATAGGTCAGACTCGCTTTTTGTGGTTACACAAGGACCAAGGAAAGGGCTAGCCTCATCTTCGGCTACCATCTCCAGATGGATCAGACAGACAATGACCCAGGCCTATTCTATTAAATGTCGGGTTCCCCCTTTCCCTGTCATGGCGCATTTTACTTGGGCCTTCAGTCATCAAGAGTCAATATCACAGGTGTGCAAGGCGGCAACTTGGTCGCCGGTGCATAGTTTCACCAAATTCTACAAAGTAGATATTTTGGCATCTGCGGATGCTTCTTTTGGCCGCAAGGTTTTGCAGACTGCTGTTTAAGAGGGGCTGTTCCCTCTTGAGGGGTGTCTTTCATTCAAAACTTTTATTTTTCAGATGGGGTTCCTGTGACCTGGTTAAGGATCCTGTGTACTGGTTAGGACTCTTGTCGTTAGCCTTGGGTTATTTTTCCCACCCCTCATTTTATTTTGGCACTGCTTTGGAACGTCCCACTGGTCAAGATTGTGTCCATGCTGTGGTGCTGTGTCCATCGATGAACTAAGGAGAAAATGGGATGTTTTTACTCACCGTAAAATCTATTTCTCTGTGTTCATCGATGGACACAACACCCACCCTTCTATGGAGTTTTAATACTTCTAATACTGCTTGCTACTAAACTGAGTACCTGGAGCAGGGAGGGGGTTATATAGGGACTGAGGACAGACCATGGGGTGTAGCCAAGTTTTATGTTCTGCCTAGTCCTACTCCTGCAGAGGCGCTATAACCCACTGGTCAAGATTAAAGGAGGCGCTGTGTCCGTCGATGAACACGGAGAAATGGATTTTATGGTGAGTACAAAAATCCCATTTTTTTAGTTTTGTTAAAGTGGTACTATGCCTTTAAGTGGTTGTATAGCCTTAGGGGTTTTTCACCTTAATGCATTCTGTGCATTAAGGTGAAAACCTTATGTGCTGCAGCTCCCCCCCACAGCCCCCCTTTTTCTTACCTGAGCCCGATCTGGTTCAGCTATGTGCACGAGCGCAGCGGCTGTCTCTCTCCTCATTGGACAGATTGATAGCAGCAGGAGCCATTGGCTCCCACTGCTGTCAATCAAATCCAGTGACACGGGAGTGTGGGGGTCCCACTGTTTGTGTCAGTGGACGCAGCAGCGGGACTTGGGAGCAAGCCCGCATGGGTGCCCCCAGAGAAAGCGGCTTTCCGTGGGGGGCACCCGATGAAGAGGAAGGCCTGGAGTGCCAGCGGGCACTCCAGAAGAAGAGGGTCGGGGGCTGCTCTGTGCAAAATGATTGAACAGAGCAGGTAAGTATAGGCATGGTTTACAACACCTTTAAGCTTTTTTACCTTAATTCTACCTATGCATTAAGGTAAAAAAAAAGCCTTCTGTGCTTTCTATGGGGGCACTCCACTTCAAAGAGGAGGAGCCAAGACCGCCAGCGGGGGACCCAAGAAGAAGAGGATCAGGGCTGCTCTGTGCAAAACCGTTCCACAGAGCAGGTAAATATAACATGTTTATTATTTTAATAAAATAAACATTTAAAGCTTCACAGTCACTTTAGAATTTGTATACAACAAATCACACTGATACAAGTTTATTTCTTTTCACAGCTGCAGATAAGCTCACGTAAAAACCCAGGACACTCCTATGAGCCAGAAAAGAGTGTTGAGCTCACCTTGACAGGGAACCAAGGATCGCAAGTGGGCCTAGTAGTTGTAGACAAGGCTGTATTTGTCTTAAACAACAAAGGAAGGTTTACCCAAGACAAGGTAAATACATTGATGATTTTTAGCTAATGCAATGTACAAGAATGTTAAGAATTGTGTCAAGAATGATAGTACTGGCTGCGTGATGTTAACATGCTATATGATACAGGATAAATAAAAAGGTACATATATGTGTTCAAGTAGTAGACATAAAACTAACAAAATTGTTTCAAATGCAAATTGTGGAAATTCATCCTAAAGAGTTTTTTTACAGAGTGAGGTTGAAATTAAATGTAATACATAATTACATGTTTACTTTACCACTTCCACACCGCCTACCGTATATTCACGGCGGCAGTGTGGACGAGTAGCGCCGTAAAAAAGCGGCGATCTGCGGGTGGCCGTTAGGGGGCGCGCGTGCGCCCGCCGTACTCCTGAGGAGTGTGCCCGCGGCTTGAGCGGACCCGATGTCTGCCGGCGAGCCGCGATGAGCGGTCACAGCCAAAGAACGGGGAACCGCCGATGTAAACACGGCGGTTCCCCGCTCTGTTATTGGGGGCATAGGAGATCTACTGAACCCTGTCACTGGGATTAGTTAGATCTCTTATGCCCATGGTAGCCCAGCCCCCCCACAGTTAGAACACACCCAGGGAACACAGTTAACCCCTAGATCTCCCCCTGCAGGTTAACCCCTTCATTGCCAATGACATTTATACAGTAATCAGTGGAAATTTAAATTTCTGATCACTGTATAAATGTCAATGGTCCCAAAAAAGTGTCAAAATGGTCCGACAAGTCCGCTGTAATATCGCAGTACTGCTAAAAATCGCAGATTGCCGCCATTACTAGTAAAAAATAAAAAAAAATAAAAACCCCAGAAATGAATTCTCATCATCCGTAAACGCGGCCAGGTTTGCGCAAACCAATCAATAAACGCCAATTGCGATTTTTTTTTTTTACCAAAAATATGAGGAAGAATATAAATCGGCCAAAACCGATGAAAAAAAATGTTTTTTTATATTTTTTTTTGGATTTGTAATTTAGCAAAAAGTAAGAAATTTGTGTTTTTTTTGCAAAATTGTTGCTCTTCTTTTGTTTATAGCGGTGATCAGAAATGACACAGAGGTGATCAAATACCACCAAAAGAAAGCTCTATTTGTGGGGAAATTGTCAGTTAAAGCGATGTAGTGCCGAATCGCAAAAAGTGCTCTGGTCCTAACCTCGGAAATCCTTCCGGGGCTGAAGTGGTTAAAGCAAAAACAGTTTGTCCATATTTGGTGGATATCAGTTAAGAAACATATATATAGTTGCAAAACACAATTATGGGTAGAGTGCTATAATTTCTGTGGAAAAACACAAAAAAAAGAATTATTGCTTGTATAAATGGAATTACAAACATAGCATAAATTGAAAGCCTTATAGTTACTTGGACATTAAGTCCAAGTGGAATTAAAAAAAGGGTCTGAGACAAGTTCTATCTCAACTGATGCCATTGCCCATAGCAACTAATCAGCTTCTATCTATGATTTTTTTTCTGCAACTCTTTGAACATTTTAAAGCTGATGGGCTGTGTTCCAGTAGAGACAATGCTTGTCTCATACACTTTTTATTAAGTCCCCCAATTGGGCTGTTTGGCTCGATATGTGGTGTATGTGTTTAGATGCTTGGTCTTTTTACTAAATGGTTAACTGCTTGTTTTTAGTATAGGCGTACTGAGAATCAACTTTGTGATTTTTAGTTTTTTCACTTAGGTGTAAAGGTGTTGGATATTGACATGAACACACATGGAGAGAAGTTTAGTAATTTACCCTGTTTATGAGAATATGTAGTCTTTTGGATTAAACCATAATAACATATTCAACTTTTATAAAAGATCATCAAGAAAACAGTGGCGCACACATAGTTCTTCATTTTCTTTTGTTTTTGATATATATGGTCATGGAGCCAGTACCCATTAACATTTGTGGTGAGCTTGTACCAAATATGCAGTGAAATAACTAAATTGCTTGTTTTATATCAAATCAGTAGAGAAACCTAGGTTGCTTCTGCTCCTCCTTCATAGATACAGTACAGTGAGTGAGCGCTGTCGCCCTATGATGAGTTTTATTGGCAAAATAAAATAAAGCACATTTTTGAAGCACAAAAAAATCTAATACAATTGCCACATCTCAGACATGGTAAGCTGCATTATATTATCCTCTTGCTGACCAGCTTCCGCAGTTATACTGTGGCAGGTTTGCTTGGCTACGCAAAATGGCGTAGGTGTACTTCGGTTTGTGCACAAGGTTCTGTGGGCGCGTGTGCCGATTGGCCTATGGGGGAGCCAATCAGTGGGTCCAGCGGAAACTCGATGTCTGCCACTCGCAATCGTTCCCTGCAGAGACAGAATGGGGATCTGCCTATGTAAACAAGGCAGATCTCCATTCTGACAGGGGATGACATAGGATCTTGTCTTACTGCTATGCAGGATGACGGATCTGTGCGTTGTCCAGGACAGCCCATCCCCCCAAAAAGAAACACACTGAGGGAACATATTTAACCCCTTGATCGCCCCTGATGTTAACCCCTTCCCTGCCAGTGTCATTAGTGCAATGTAAGTGCATATTTTTAGCAATGATCACTGTATTAGTGTCACTGGTTCCCAAAAAAGTGTCAAAAATGTCAGCTAGGTGTCCGATCTGTCTGCCGCAATGTTGCAGTCCTGCTAAAAATCACTGATCGCTGCCCTTACTAGTAAAAATAAATAAATAATAAAAATGGCATAAATCTTTCCCCTATTTTGTAGACGCTATATCTTTTGCACAAGCCAATCAATATACGCTTATTGGGGTTTTTTTTTTAGCAAAAATATGTAGCAGAATACATATTGGCCTAAATTTATGAAGAAATTCGATTTTTACAATTTTTTTATTGGGTATTTTCACTTAGGGGTGTACTCACTTTTGTTGCTAGCGGTTTAGACATTAATGGCTGTGTGTTGAGTTATTTTGAAGGGACAGCAAATTTACACTGTTATACAAGCTGTACACTCACTACTTTACATTGTAGCAAAGTGTCATTTCTTCAGTGTTGTCACATGAAAAGATATAATAAAATATTTACAAAAATGGCAGGGGTGTACTCACTTTTGTGGGATACTGTTTATATTTTTGTTTCAAAATTGTCGCTCATTTTTGCTTATAGCGAAAAAAATAAAAAACGCAGAAGTGATCAAATACCACCAAAAGGAAGCTCTATTTGTGGGAAAAAGGGACATACATTTTATTTGGGTACAGCATTGCATGACCTCGCAATTGTCAGTTAAACTAACGCAGTGCCGAATCGCAAAAAATGGCCTGGTCATTAAGGGGGGAATCCTTCCGGTCCTTAAGTGGTTAATAAAGACTTACCCAAGTTAAAATAAATATATGCAGTCAGCACACGCCCAATTAAATTCACCACAGCAAACCATGGTTGGAACAATTAGACTTTGTACATTGGATGTTTATTTGTCATGCTCAGACTAATTATATCTTTACACTACTTTGTGTCCTACTGGGGGAATGGATGCTGGGAAGGAGAGGAATGTATGGTCATGTGTGTGAATATGGTTGTATTTGCCAAAATTTCCAATGCTTTTAGTTAACAATATAGTTATCAAAAAAAAGGGGAAAAAATACTCAAAAATCAATAACTATGTTATTCTCATCTATGGTATATCAGCACTGAAGATTCTTGAATATATTACCCAGGAAGGAAAGTGCACATTTAAAGCCAGGAAAAATGCATTATTAGAAGGGGATCAGCAATAGTGGCCCCCATATTTATTTCATTAAAGGTTTCCTTTAAAAATCAACTCCAGGCACAACAATAATAACAAATAAACTCTTGCAGTGGGCCACACACACACTGCAAGGGTTGAGTACTTGTTATAGCTAGAGGTACTAAAATATGGAGAAATACCGATTCTACTCTCCAGCAGGCTCCATCCAGAGGTGCAACTTCAACAATGCAGCCTCCTATCTAAGCTGCTTGAGGCTGCGGTCATGCACTGGATTCCTCCAAGTACAATGTAGGGGTAATAGCTCTGCAATGTACATAATGATGATGAGGGACCACTTACAGACTGGAGCTTTAGGGAGAAGAGGTCATTGCTGAAGCAGGGGTTTCAGGGGCTTTCTACTCCCTAGACATAGCAAGCATTTAACCCTTACAGTGTGGGGCCCCGCTGTAAGGGAAGGTTTAGACTTTTTCATGGAATAGGCCTTTATGGTAATTTAAGTTGACTTTAATACTGTAGCAGTGTTTTCTTGATAGCCTAGGTAGTTCAGTGAATGATTCATTTTTTATAAACATGCTTATCTGATTGATACAGATATGGGATGAAGTGCAGGAAGATGATCTTGGATGCTCAGCTGGCAGTGGAGAAAATGCATTGGGTGTGTTTGAAGATGCTGGACTGGATTTTGGAACCACAATGAAACAGGGAACGCCATCTAGAAAAGGTCATTAACAAATGTAATATCTTTTCAGTGCCTTAGTTATAAAGGATTAAAAGAGATCAGAATAATGTAAATGATATACGATAATATCAATCTGCATTCATTGTTTTTAGAAAATGTTTAGTTTTTAATTATACATGCATTGGGCCATCTACAGTACTGTGCAAAAGTTTTAGGCAGGTGTGAATAAATCTTGTAAGGTAAGAAAACGTTAAAAATATATATTTTAATTGTTTATTTTTATCAATTTACAAAATGCAAAGTGAGCGAGCAGAAGCAAAATCTAAATCAAATCAATATTTGGTGACTACCCTTGGTTTCAAACCAGCATAAATTCTTCTAGGTACACACAGTGCTTGTGCAAACAGTTTTTGAAGGGACTTGGCGGGTAGGTTGATCCAAACATCAAGGCCCCTCTGCATAGTGCGGTCCTAATTATAATCTATGCACATCTCCATGTTGAAGCATATACAGTATAGCAAGGGATAAAGAAAGGGCAGGTGTTCCTGGAGGGCGCCCATTCTTCTTAAAGGTGCATGGTCCTAGCACTCATCTGAACATTTTAGTAGTAGACTTCAGCAACTACCCTCTCCCTTCTTCCTTTAGCTATCATTTGTTTGTGAGATATATATGTGTGTATATATATATATATATATATATACATATACATACACACACACAGTATCTCACAAAAGTGAGTACACCTCACACATTTTCGTAAATATTTTATTATAGCTTTTCATGTGACAACACTGAAGAAATGACACTTTGTTACAATGTAAAGTAGTGAGTGTACAGCTTGTATAACAGTGTAAATGTTCTGTCCCCTCAAAATAACTCAACACACAGCCATTAATGTCTAAACCACTGGCAGCAAAAGTGAGTACACCCCTGAGTGAAAATGTCCAAATTGGTCCCAATTAGCCATTTTCCCTACCCGGTGTCATGTGACTCATTAGTGTTACAAGGTCTCATGTGTGAATGGGGAGCAGGTGTGTTAAATATGGTGTTATCGCTCTCACTCACTCATACTGGTCACTGGAAGTTCAACATGGTACCTCATGGCAAAGAACTCTGAGGATCTGAAAAAAGAATTGTTGCTCTACATAAAGATGGCCTAGGCTAGAAGACGATCACCAAGACCCTGAAACTGAGCTGCAGCATGGTGTCCAAGACCATACAGCAGTTTAACAGGACAGGTTCCACTCAGAACAGTTCTCGCCATGGCCATCAAAGGAGTTGCAAAAAGTGAAATATGTTCCGCGCAAACGGATAGGGGTATTGCTATTATTCTGAGAGCTGCTGCCTCCACCAAACTGCACAGAAAGTGTAGTCAAATAATATGGTGTAATTAAGGTGGGAGTGGCGCTGCTCTCCTATTAACTGTGTTATCAATATGAATCCGTACAAATATTCCCTAATCTTTGGAAATATATTATGATGTGATCAATCGAGAGTGTGTAGACCGTGAATCAAAAAAATGCAATCAATACTAGTAATACATTTGTTCGTGGTGGAACAAAAAATGGAAAAAAAATATATATATACCGATGAAAAGATATAAAGTATATATAAATAAATGTAAATATGGAATATAGAAAATGAAAAAACTATAGAAGTAAAACAATGCCGTAAAAGAAAATGCCAAAACCAAAAATTGACCAGGTGATAAAAGTGCCCAGTGCTTATTGCAATTATGCCCAAAAAATCTAGAGCAGTTTTTCTTATATTAAAGTGCAAGTGATGACAAAAAAATGTGAAATACCAAAGTTGGTGCACGAATGAATCAATAAATTATATAAAGTATAAAATGTGATACAATTTCAAAAGATGCAAAAACAGTGATGTAGTGCCAAGTGCTTATTTTCAACTGTGCCCCAATAGTTTATAGTACAGTGTAAACAGTCCTTATTGCAGGGACGTTCTCTCCCAGAGTGAATGGTGACAGTTCACATATATATCTTATTTTTGTGATGTTTGGATGGTGATGCCACTACAACTCCGCAGTGCTTCCGGTGTTACACCTTATGTGTGTCCTATTATCTATCCACTCACCGGACAGCACTCCCCACTGAAGGGGTATGTGCCTTGTAGCAGCTGCAGCTCCTTGGTGTCCCCCACCTCCGTTTCAATTTAGATATCACACAGGTCAGCGTTGTGTTTTCCAGTTGCTGTATGCAGAGCAGGAACCGATAAATCAAAAGCGCTGTGTTCTCTGTGTTCCACTGAAGCTCGTACCGGAAGTGACGTAGTGACGTGGAAGCCCTGCCCTACGCGTTTTGTCATAGGAACATCGGTTCCTGCTCTGCATACAGCAACTGGAAAACACAACGCTGAGCTGTGTGATATCTAAATGTGAGTTTTTTTTTAGCATCTTTTGATTAAATCTGCATCAAACATACTACGCGAGATTGGGTCTGTTTCTACTTTTGCCTTTCATATTTGGGATTGAAAAGGGGTGGGGGGTCAGCCTGTCAGTGATCAGGCCATACGCCGCACACTGAATTGAATTGGTCTACATGGTTGTCATCCCAGAAGGAAGCCTCTTCTAAATATGATGCACAAGAAAGCCCACAAACAGTTTGCTGAAGACAAGCAGACTAAGGACACAGATTACTGGAAACATGTCCTGTGGTCTGAGACCAAGATAAACGTATTTGCTTCAGATGGTGTCAAGCGTGTGTGGCGCCAACCAGGTGAGGAGTACAAAGACAAGTGTGTCTTGCCTACAGTCAAGCATGGTGGTGGGAGTGTCATGGTCTGGGGCTGCATGAGTGCTGCCGGCAGGGGGAGCTACAGTTCATTGAGGGAACCATGAATGCCAACATGTACTGTGGCATACTGAAGCAGACCATGATCCCCTCCCTTCAGAGACTGGGCCGCAGGGCAGTATTCCACCATAACGACCTCAGACACACCTCCGAGATGACCACTGCCTTTCTAAAGAAGCTGAGGGTAAAGGTTATGGACTAACCAAGCATGCTTCCAAACCTAAACCCTATTGAGCATCTGTGGGCATCCTCAAATGGAAGGTGGAGGAGTGCAAAGTCTCTAACATCTACCTGCTTAGTGATATCATCATGGAGGAGTGGAAGAGGACTCCAGTGGCAACCTGTGAAGCTCTGGTGAATTCCATGTGCAAGTGGGTTAAGGCAGTGCTGGAAAATAATGGTGGCCACACCAAATATTTACAAGTTGGGCCCAATTTGGACATTTTCACTTAGGGGTGTACTCACTTTTGTTGCCAGCGGTTTAGACATTAATGGCTGTGTTAAAGTTGCGTTGTCCCCTTGGCAATCAGAATATACGTCAAAACTTTAAGGCACCTCATCCCAAAGATATATACATTAATGGGTAGAGCACAGTTCCCTGAAGGGATTATGCGGTGTAAGGGAATAGATTCAAAAATGCAAACACATTTCATTTATAGTAAAAAACAATGAAACTTTATTACAATACAACATCAGTTAAAAAAGGGGAGGGGTGTTACTGTATGAATACAATACAGTGATTAAAAGACTGGTGATCCAAACATTTGAGGTGGGAATTACCCAAGTGGTGGTTAACAGAGAAGTTGTTATTCCGACATGTTTCGCCTTGACAGGCTTCCTCAGGGGATCTGATTGACCGCCACCAATTATATGCTTAAACAATATAAATACAAAATAAATAATAACGAAACAAGCATTATAGCATTTAATACATTTTACAAAATCAAGATATGTGGAAATTGGACAATCACTCAATCATGAAGTCAAACCCCCCCCAATACCCCTACAGAGGGTGGATAGCCAAACAGAACTTACCAGGATGCACACCAGATCACCTATCGGGAGACGCAGCAGGCCCGCACGCAGAGGCGACCCAGCACTCTGCAACTGCCGGAGACGCAAAAGGCTGGGATGGAATAATACAACGTAGTAAATAACATTGTACAAGGCAACAAAAAAATGCGCAAAAGAGTCACTATCTAGTAGACAGCTGAGAGCAAACTCAGCGTCATAGCATCCTGACACTGCACCTACCACTGTGCAGAACATGGCGGTGTCCGCCTAGAAATATATATAATGCACTTTACATATGAATACTAGTTTAAGAAAAAAGCAGAAAAACTTACATGCATCATATGATAAGATAAATTAAGCTGGGGGCGTGAATGCCAAAGCACACTCCTGAAACAGGGCCTTTACCGGGCCCCATAGGGTTAAAAACCACTTTAGCAGAGTTAAGCAGAAGGCCAAAGAGCAACACCTAAAAACAAGTATGTAGATGAAAGTATTATTGCATAAACTGATGTCCTAAAATAAGGATATCAAATTGAGCACCAAATTAAAAAAATAAACCAAAAAAGATGTAGAGAGAATAACTCCCCTTATTTTGAGATTATATGAGATAATGGAAAATGAAAATATTATAAACATACTGGCTAAATATGAATAGAAGCCAGTAACATCAAAGGAAAAAATGCCACATAGTACTTAAAACGAAATGGCTGTGTATGCATATAGGATTACTCCATGTACCAGTGAGAGACACATACTGCAGATTGAACATAGAGTCAACATGGAAATATCTGAGCCCAAGCATCAGCATACCAAAGGAATTCGCCACTAGTTTGAAGAGAAACTCAAAGTACAAATGACATTTAATACAAGATAAGTCAAAATACAATAGTGGTACCTGCGATATGGGCCGCACAAACACACGCCCCCAGTCTCCAGCCAACAAAGATCCTGTGTAAGAACTCTGATCATGAGATTGCTGGCATGGACCAACTGATCATTAAATGGTATACTGAATTCCAAGCTATACGTTCAAATACAAAATTTATTAAGAGGGAAGAGAAGGTCAGGGAGCATATTGAGAAATATGCTCTTGATATTATCAAAAACAAGGAACACAAATATTCCGGGGATCTTCAAAAGTTCAAGACTTTTTAAAAAATCCACTTTCTCTTCTATGATTAATAAGAATGATGTGGTGTCTAATCTCTCCTCAACTTCTTCCCTGTCCTCTAGTCAATCGACAATATATCACGATCTATCCGAGGACAGACTACCGAAAAGAAGGAAAGGTGATTCAGAACAACTATCCACCAATTCACTACGACACTTGGACACAACTTTATAACGTCAACCACATGTGGGTCGTTCGAAATCTTCACATGCACGGCCTGTGGCCACTACTTTAGGTTCACCCAAGATCGCACTCGGTACCCCTGCACACGGTTATCAACTCACTCCCAAGGCACAGTCCGCTCTAGCATCGGCACTCGGAACACAAATTAGCACCACTGCAAAGGTAAGTGACGCACCCACTACTGAAGCACCATCAACAAGCTCACAAATGGTAGATACTAGATTGGCACCTATTTTTTTAGCCAAGAATCAGGATCCCGGTATAAATCCCATTCCGATAAACACGTCTCCAATGACAATGTAACTAATACCGAACTAGAGATTATAAATTTATCACAATATACATTGTCTTAGGATAATCTCAGGTGTTGAAGTTAGGATTGACCTTCTGTCCAGATACTAAGACTGACATTTTCCTTCTTAGTAAAGATATTCATCTATTTGCTAGAAAACTCACATACAAAGTCATGTATAACCAACCTACTGAAGAGGTCTCCCAGTCCCTTAAGTATGTATCCCAATCGGACTTGGCTGAGTCCCAGACCCTTTTGGATTTGATGGAGCTATGGGAGGAAGGCTATGTTGAGGAGGAATCTACATGGCTTTTGGCCCCACCTGCTATTTCGGTAGCAGGGGTCTCTTTTCCCCCACCAGCTTCCTTCAAACCCAAGTCCACTGTCTTTCCTATGCTTAATACGAATCAGAACATATGGGCATTCGTTCAACAAGCTACAAAAGAAATAGAAAGACTGAATATTAATGTTCCCAATCAACAAAATCTGTCCAAAACCCATAGACTAGCAATCAAGTCACTACAATTGAATTCCAGCATTACAATCAAAATGGTGGACAAAGGGGGCAATATTGTAATCATGGATACAAATGATTATGAAACCATGTGTAAAAATATCCTACAAAATAAAGAATTTATTTCTAGAACAGTTATTACTAAGTTTGAGAATGAATACTATAACTTGATACTGAAAGCTTTCCAGAAAGGGACCATTAACAAGGATACATGGTCATTCCTGAACACAAAAGAACCAAGACTACCCACATTCTATGCCTTACCTAAAGTGCATAAGTCTCTTATGAAACCTCCCGGCCGTCCAATTATTTCTGGATGTGCTGGCATGACGGAAAATGCTAGTTTATTAGTTGATAACTATTTAAGACCTCATGTGACAGCCTTATCTTCGTATGTACGTGACACCATCGACCTTTTGCGTATGGTCGATGGAGTTCACCTACCAGCCAATGTGTGGCTTATTGCCCTTGACATTGAAAGTCTCTACAACACCATCCCCCATACTAGGGGGTTGGAAATTATAGCAAAACATTTAAAAGAAAGGGGTCCCTCAGCAGATAAATACAATCTCTTTGTACTGGACTTGTTAAGGTTTATTTTGACACGCAATGTATTTCTGTTTGGCTCCTCCCACCACCTCCAGGTGCAGGGGGTAGAGATGGGGACACGCTGTGCCCCATCGTATGCAAACCTGTACCTGGGGGGGTGGGAGCGAGAACTTTTTGCTAATGACTCCTTGTCCCCTCTTTTGGGACATATCGCGGCATGGTATCGTTACATCGATGATGTGTTAATTTTTGGACGGGTACAAAACAAGAATTTTTACAATTTTTTGAGGTAATCTCAGTCAATGATTTCAATCTTAAATTTACGTTTGAACTCAGTCAGGAAACGATCAATTTTTTGGATATCCAATTGTCTGTGGACAAAGGTGGATATGTATTTTCCTCCCTGTATAGAAAACCTTCGGCGGGTAATACAATACTTCATGCAGATAGTGCCCATCCTGAACCACTTATCCAAAGCATACCATATAGCCAGTATTTGTGTATTAAACACAACTGTAGTAAACTAGAGGATTTTGAATTAGCAGCTAGGGACCTATATAAAAGATTGCGATAACGTGGCTATAGTCATTCCTGTTTGAAAAGAGCCTATCAAAGGGCTAAGAATAAGGACAGACGATCATTGACCCTCCCCAAAATAAATAAGGAAGTTGGTCAACCCATCAGACTAATAACAAGATATTCTGCTCAACA
>BLSH010070641.1:335834-353243 GCA_018402905.1 Glandirana rugosa | reverse complement strand
CAGTTCACGGGCAGTTATTTTGCGCCTTGGTTTTTCCACAAGCTTCTTGCGACCCTGTTGGCTATTTTGAATGAAACGCTTGATTGTTCGATGATCACGCTTCAGAAGCTTGGCAATTTTAAGAGTGCTGCATCCCTCTGCAAGATATCTCACTATTTTTGACTTTTCGGAGCCTGTCAAGTCCTTCTTTTGACCCATTTTGCCAAAGGAAAGGAAGTTGCCTAATAATTATGCACACCTGATATAGGGTGTTGATGTCATTAAACCACACCCCTTCTCATTACTGAGATGCACATCACCTAATATGCTTAATTGGTAGTAGGCTTTCGAGCCTATACAGCTTGGAGTAAGACAACATGCATAAAGAGGATGATGTGGTCAAAATACTAATTTGCCTAATAATTCTGCACACAGTGTATATATATATAGCAAAAGAATTGCTGCACAAGAATTTATTGAAATTTAAAACAAATACATACAGTCCATCATGTATCAAAGTCCATCATGTATACGGAACCTTTTCGGGCTAGTACAGTTTACGCCCTTCCTCAGCCAGCACAATGAGACACAAGTATCAAAAGAGTAGAAATCATGGTATATAATGTTTTAGCAACACCTGAAACCAACTAATCAATCACATGAAAGAAGTGCTATTAACTCTATAAGGTAATAAACAGTGATATATATCAGGGGAGTAGGCTACAATGGAACAGATTTCTCCCCATACACACTCCGAGCACTAATCGGAAAGGCACCTGGGGTCTGTAAGGGAGAAAAGCAAAAAATATGCATGTCATTTGCTATAATACACAAATGTAACTAGATTAAAATTAACTGTCATAATTGGATAAAAAAATCAAAAAATGAAAAAAAGAAAAGAAAAAAAGATGGAAAAAAAGTGAAAAAAAGGGGAAAAAAATGAGACAAAGAGAGTAAAAAGGTAAATTAGAGAAAAACCATAACAAAATTAATTGAATGACAAATAATTAAAGTATACTGAGTACATGTTTCACCAAAAAATATATCACACAAAAAAGGTATATTTCATAAAAAAGATAAAGATCATAATCAGAGTTCAGTGTCTTCGGTTTTAAAGTATCCAAGTGATGTATCCATGATACTTCGCGGCGTTTAAGCATAAGTTCTCTATTGGCAATAGAGAACTTATGCTTAAACATAAGTTTAGACATATCATGTAGATGAGGTGGCACCTCATCTACCCCTAGGAATGCCATCTATTACCATACATTTAAGTTGTGAGATTGAGTGCCGATGTTCCAAAAAAAGCCTGACTAGTGGCTGTTTATCCAGTTTATCTCGAATGGCGTATTTATGCCTGGCTATTCTCTTTGACCTTTTGGGTCGTTTCACCCACATAAATTAGGCCACAAGGGCATTTGATAATATAGATCACAAAAGAAGATTGGCAATTAAAATATGACGTAATAGGGATTTGAAAACCTTTATGAGGATGACAGAAAAAACTGCCCTTGATCATATTAGAGCAGTGTATACAGTTAAGACAGGGAAAGGAACTCTTTTGGGAAGGACCCAAAAAGGTAGTAAGGGGGACAGAGGGGCGATATTGGTCTGCTCTGACAAGATCTACAAAGATCTACCTCTATGGTAGGATGGTAATGGGGGATGAATAAATTCAGCCACAGAAGGGTATTGCTCTCCCAAGATGGACCAGTGTCTTCTAACAATATTGTAAATGTGCCGGGAATAAGGATGGTATTGGACAATAAATGGTATCCTAGAACCAATTGCTGGATTGCTGTCAAGACACCTATATGTTTTATCATCTGACAGCTGTCTGTAGATTTCTTGCTCCTATTGAGTAGTGTTCATAATCACGACCGAGCCCCCCTTATCGGCGGGCATAATCATGATATCTTGGCGATCAGACAATTCACGTAGAACTCTCCTTCCCTCAACAAATTGTTAGGAATGTGGTCACATCTGGAGCTATCCTGTAAAAAACATTTAACATCTTCCTCAACTTTATCAATGAATTACTCCACCGATGGGTAAGCGGTGGGGGGCACAAAGCGACTCTTATTCCTAAGACCCAAGTTCTTAATTGACAGCTCAGTCTCATTAACAATATTCACAGATGGTTTAGTGGCAAAATGTGCTTTCAATCTAACTTCTCTAAACAAACGATATAGATCTTGTTGTAGGACAAAGGAGTTAATTTTGTCTTTAGGGCAGAAATTTAACCCCTTGCTCAAAACCTGTAATTGCATAGAAGATAAAATAAGGGAAGAGATGTTATGTACCCCATAATGGTTTAAGTCCTCTGACGATTCCTGGTGCGGGATGCAATGCCTTTGGGGATTTGGGGATCTTTTCCTTTCCTGCAGAATAACCCCCGAGTTCCCTCCAGAAACTCGTTGAACCTCTGACTCCAAGGTCTTGCCCAAAGAAAACTTCCCATTGAAAGGAACTGAGCAAAGGCTGCGCTTGGAAGCACTATCCGCTGACCAATGCTTCAGCCATAGGTCTCCGCGTGCCATCACAGAATGAGCCATCAATTTCGCTGTCATCCTGACCTACTTCTACTTTCACAGCTACTTCTGCTAGAAAATACACTGTGATCTTAATGGACCCGCTTCGGCTACCGTGTACATTCTTTTGAGATCTGCATCTATCCTACGACCCATCAGATCTTGAAGGATGTAATAAGGCAACCACCTTAGGTGTGGAATCCCTAAGCTCAGCATCCTTAGAGCGGAAAGTGTACAACTTTGAGACCCTGTTGTGGACGTTCAGTCTTTTATCAGACTTTACCCATTCATCTTCCATTATTTCATGTATTTAAAAAAAAAAAATTAATGGGAAGGACAGGAGTGACCTTTTCGAGTACGGGTAATATTTGCACAGTCTTTTAGGGGGGTGAGGATCCCACTTTCCATTTCATAGCACTTTACTGACTCCACTAAAGGCCCTCCCACACCGAGGTGCTCTTAAACTGCCTGTAAAACACTGAGCGCCTTGAAGGGCTTTTCAGGCGCTTTTGAAGAGCTTTCCATTCATTTCAATGGAGAGGGGTGTATTTTCACCACCCTGCCAGCGCACTGCCCCAGTGTGAAAGCATTCATTCATATTAATAGAAATAGGTTCACGTGAGCTTTTCAGGCACCTCTTAACGTGAAATGCATGAAAAGCACCTCAGTGTGAAAAAGGGTCTTAGGCCTGAATCACACCCATGCATCTCCAGCATCCCCCGCATCCCGCAGACCCACACCACAAAACGTGTTCCATAGTAAGCCACGCCAAATAGACTGTAGTCTATCTGCAAAACGCACCAAAAAAAGTACAGGTGCGAATCAGGCCCAAAGAAGGGATCCAGGAAAAAATCACATGCATGAGTGTCTGGTTCCAGATCTGACTCAGAGTCCTCTGAATGTTCATCTGAACTGTAGCGATATGTAGCATCTGTCCCTAATTATGAAGCAGATGAGTGTCGCCTAGGCCGAGATCTCTTAGTTACGGTTTTCAAGCCGCCTTTGACTGCCGCCTTAATATAGTGCTTCACCTGGCGTGCATCTGCTGCAATATCACATGCGGCTTCCTTAAAACAAGAGAAGTATACACACCTCCCTGGCAGGGAGTTTGCCTGCACGCCCAGCAGGCCTTCTCCACATCCCGGGCCGAGGCCCTTCCAGAAGATGAAGAGGATCTGTGCCTTTGCTTATGCACATGCTAGCGCTTAGTGGTCGCTTTCTGGTGTTGCAACAGCCATTGGCCTGGGCTCAAGGCGATGCAATGATGCACCGGTGAGGGTGATCTGGAGTGGCGTTACACAGGGATTTTATCCCGCTGCCGACCACTCCTCTGACCCAACTTATCACGCACTGAGCGCTTCTTTCTTTGCGGGTGATGCGGCTCCTTAGTACTTCCCTGTGGGCGTTTACCCCGCATCCGGGTCTTCTCTCTGTGTAGAGAAGAAGAATGCACTCTTTTAAAAACACAAAAAAAAAAAAAAAAACAGGCAGGCAGGAGGACCCAGGATACCTGGAAACACATAGACAGCCATAGATCTATCCAGCAACCCAAGGCAGCAGCCATGTTGAGATCCCACATCACTCAGCACAGAGGCAGTGATTTTGAGACAAGCTGGAGCTACAGGTGTTGTAATCACAGCAGGGAAGCAGGAACCCAGCATGGGAGAGGGCGTTCCTATCATACCAGGAAGTGGCCACTCTCAGCAACCTCCTGAGAGTTCCTGTGGGACTACAAGCCTCAGCCTGCCTGCTGTTTCACCAACTTGCCACACAGCCCAAACCAGCAGTGTTTAACTGCTCTCTAGAGGCCGGTGTACACATGCAGTCATTTATACTGCTTAAATGAGACTCTGCCTGCCTGCTGTTTCACTAATTTGCCGCATAGCCCAACCAGCAGTGTTTAACTGCTCTTTAGAGGCCGGTGTACACATGCAGTCCTTTATACTGCTTCACTGAGACCCAGCACCAAGGGTACCCCACAAGGGGAGATTTACAGCCCAGACAGGGGGTCCTCTCAACTCAGGAGAGTGTATGAACCTGAGCAGGATCGCATGGACATTACAAGGTTTCGCAGTAAGTCTCCTACCGTGCTTCTTGTGTGTGTGTATGAATATATATTTCTCTTAAGAGGCGTCCAGAGCGAGGACGAAAAAAGAACACTGCATATGGGCAGACAGTCGCCTCTTATAGGCTGGGAAAGAGGTTGTCCTGAAGGGGGTCAGAGGGGGCGCAGCTGACCCATAGTAGGCTGACATGAGGAGGTCCAGGAAAGAGAACTTATGCTTAAACGCCACGAAGTATCATGGATACATCGCTTGGATACTTTAATTCGTAAGGGACTGAACTCTGATTATGATCTTTATCTTGTTTGTGTGATATATTTTTTGGTAAAATATGTACTCAGTATACTTTAATTATTTGTCATTCAATTAATTTGGTTATGTTTTTTCTCCAATTGACCTTTTTACTTTCTTTATCTCATTTTTTTCCCTTTTTCCCACATTTTTTTCATCTTGTTTTCTTTTCTTTTTTTAATTTTTTGATTTTTTTATCCAATTATGACAGTTAATTTTAATCTAGTTACATTTGTGTATCATAGCAAATTACATGCATATTTTTTGCTTTTCTCTCTTACAGACCCCAGGTGCCTTTCCGATTAGTGCTCAGAGTGTGTACGGGGAGATATCTGTTCCATTGTAGCCTACTCCCCTGATATATATCACTGTTTATTACCTTATAGAGTTAATAGCACTTCTTTCATGTGATTGATTAGTTGGTTTTAGGTGTTGCTAAAACATTATATACCATGATTTCTACTCTTTTGATACTTGTGTCTCATTGTGCTGGCTGAGGAAGGGCGTAAACTGTACTAGCCCGAAACGGTACCGTATACATGATGGATTTTGATACATGATGGACTGTATGTATTAGTTTTAAATTTCATTGAATTCTTGTGCAGAAATCCTTTTGCTATTTTTTCTATATATGACCCTTGGGAGGGTCTGATTGCTAGCACAGATTCGGTATTGCTGTGTGCACCTCACCCTTCAAGCTGTTATATTTTATTTATATATATATATATATATATATATATATATATTGTGACTTTATGCGAGACGCCATAATGGACGGGCGATACTTGTCGCCTCGCATGCGATCATTTTGAGGCGACTAGCGAGAGTCCGACCTGGGTTTTGCCAGCCACCATGGCAGGGCTGGTTCTGGCCCGGACTATCTGGTCCACTCAAACCCCTCTCCACCTGCATTTAATGACCAGGAAGAGAGCAGAGGAGAGCTCTATCCTGGATCTCAGAGGGAGAAAGCTGAGTGAGCTCTGTGTGCTAATTTTGACTCAAAGATAAAGGTTTGCACTGTGCTTACATTTTCTGGGTGTCGGGGACAGCCCCACACTATAGAGAGGAACCCGATTGTTTAGTTTAGCACCGGACGACAAGGTTTTGTTTTCTTTTTTATAAGCAATCACATAATCTCTGTTCCCAGCTGTGTAAGGGACTGGGAGAGGTGGAGAAACAGCAGCACACTGTTCTGCCCAGTGAATGGCTGTGTGCGGGGCATGTCAGCACAAATCTTGGCCATTGGAGGACAGGCAGGCTATGCAGCCAGAAAATTGACCTTGCTGTGATGAATGTACTTCCATGGCTAGCATGGTCAGTTTGAAAAGGGAAAACAAGGGGACTGGCAGGATCACTAGGAATTTCACACAAAGCAAGCATTACAAAGAGAACAGGATACTGTTTTAACACAAGCACATGGTACTACAGACGCATATCAGGAATAGAAAATGTTGGGGTAACGTGTTCTTTAATCATTTTTTCAGCAGGGATTTTTTGTATTATTATTATTTGTCAAATGACGCTAACAAAATATGCAAGTGTTCCTGAGTATTATATACTGGCTATAACCAGGGTATTACTAACAGCCTTGACCGTCATGCTGGGAGTCCCTCAATCACTAGCAAATTTATTAACTTCAGATCTATGTCAATAACATATTTTGCTATACTAAGTTTTTAAAATGTCTTTCTTTGCATTAACAGGTGACAGTGAAATTTTCTTACGTTGAAAATGTATGCAGTTTAGCTACCAAATCAAAAGGTTATCAAGTGCCAGTGCAGGTGGAAGCGCAATCTACAAAGGTGGTGAACTATGTTATAATCCCTCTGAAAGCAGAAACAATTCACATTGAAGTGCAGGTTTTTGGTTCAGGTATCAGAGACAAAGTGAAAAAATCTATTGATGTGCTGGTATGTAAACATGCTCTTCATACTATTACTACTGCTACTAATACTAATACTTTAGCAATTCTGTAATTATTATTTTTTTATGTTAAGGACTGTGTTATACCGTGAATGTGTAAATAGCTAAATAATGAACGAATTAGCATTTTGCTATAATTTTTTACAACTATTGTGGAAAAATATAATAATCGTAATAACTATTGGTGATATATCATATAATGATAGTATTTAGTATATGATTTTTTTTTTTTTTTTAGTTCACAATTATTTAGATGTTTATTGCATTTTACATGCAGAAGGTGCCCAGAAAAAAATGAGGTGCTTACAACAGTCCTCCTTATCCAAGTAGTTTTCTTTTTTTAACTGTTGCTGTATTAGTTAAAGCACAACTGGAAGTGTAGTTTGTGCCAACCTCTGTCACTTTTGATGGCCAGCTTCATATAGGAGGTAGGATCAGTGTAAAGCCTAGCACACACAATGAGATTATCGGACGAATGACCATCTGTGTTTTTTTTTTTTGCTCATACGACAGAGTAAAAATTCAGAATTGATGTAATGTATTTGTATGAAAAAATGAAATATAAGAAATGTAGTGCTACCTCCAAAGTGTAGAATGTGGTGCTACACAAAGGGTGAACACAGCAACAAAACTAAAAACAGTAGCCTCTAAACAATGAACCCAAACCTAGAGTGCTGTGAAAAGTCATAAAGCATCCTCTAATAACATGGATGGATAAATAATACAGTTGATGAATAACATAAGTGATGTCACACAAAACAGCAGTCCATTAAAATTGTATAAAATATTAGGAAATGCCAAGAGTCAGTTCCAAACATTAAAGCGCATGTGCAAAAAAATAGTGAGATGATTAATATCAACTTGCAAATAGTGCAAAAAAATCCATGTGCAAATAGGCTTCCAAAGTTAGTGTCGTCACACTTGCTTCCACCATCCAAAATCCACCAGGAGTGTGCCTAAGCAGCTTCCATTAATCAAAGACCACAAGGGTCTGACAGCGCTTTTGGTATATGTATCCTTAACGGCAGATCACATTCCACTCTCCTCTCCTCTCTTCAGAACATAGAACCAGGGACGAGATAAGAGGGGCAGTAACTATGATGGTAGGATTTAATAACTCTCCCACTGTGGCATAATAATCCTCCTCCATTCAAAGGGGCTATATCAGATAAAGGAAATCTCCATAGTGCAGTAATCCGTAAAAGCAATATTTATTAACACAGTAGTAACTTACATAGGCAGTAAAAAGCAATCAACATCAATATGATCTGAAGCTGCGGCCCGGGGCCCGCCCCTGCCCCCTCTCTCTCCTGATTGGCTGATTGACTTTGATTAACAGCAGTGGGAGCCAATGGCGCCGCTGCTGTGTCTCAGGCAGTCAGGAGGGAGAGTATTGGACAGCCAAGACACTCGTGGACATCGCTGGACAGAGATAGGGCTCAGGTAAGAATTGGGGGGCTGCTGCACACAGAACGCTTTTTTTATCTTAATGCATAGAATGCGTTAAAATAAAAAACCTTCTGACTTTAAAACCACTTTAAGCCATTCCTCTTGCTATAACTTCTAAGGCCCGGTTCACACTGCCGTGACTTCGAAAGTCGACATTCCAGCGCAGCTTCGGCACGACTTACATACGACTTCTTTAATAAAAGTCAATGCAGGTTGTGCTGAAGTCACACCAAAAGTAGTGCAGGAACCTTTTTCTAAGTCAGAGCGACTCAAGTCACTCCTATTAGAATGGTTCCATTGCAACTTGTCATGCGACTTGTGGTTTCAGAGTCAGAGCGCATGTCGCGCCAGCGTGAACTCTTTATTACTCCTTCTGTCATATCACTGCAGTCCCTAGATGACATTTTTGTTAATATCCATTCTACTTTCAGAAGTCTGATCTGCAATGGCTGTGTGCAGAAAGTCTGCCAAATATAATTACACCAACCTTATTTTCCCAATCGGCTGTAAATATTATTATACATGGCATGAGTGACGTTAAATATTTCAGGTTCAGAAAATAGGCAAAAATACAGGTTCTATGTATAGTTTTAAAAAATAAAAAAGCAAAAGAAATGAAATGTATGTATTGGTTAAACAATTATGATTTTTCCTTTGGATAAAATCCCTGATTTTGTTCTTCTTTTTCACATGCACTGTCTTTGTGGTTTAGCCAGAAGGAAAACTTGAGAGGAAGAAAACTTTTAGTCAAGCAGTAAATCCCAAAGGTTGGTTCATTCCAGGGCCATAACAAAGGATATTATCAAACTGTATGTTGTATAGAAATATGGACTACAAATATGTGTGCAGGGAGGTGTAGTGTGGTATGGCAGCAGTAAACACTCAGGTTTCAGGCAACAGAACTTGTATTAATGTAAAAGTTCAGCAATTCACAACAAGCCCGACCAGGAACACTCACAGTATGCAACAGAATGGAACCTTTCCCTGCTGCTAATCACTGTAGCTGTCAGACAGATGACCTGTCCCTATAATATTCACATGTGAAATGCGCACCAAGCATGGGAACCAGGGCCTGAAATAGGCTCTGCCTGACCCAAGATGGCTGCCAGAGTCACATGCGGTGGCAGCATCCAATCAGATAGCTTTGCCAGTGACCCAGGAAACCATAGAGGAACCATGTTCCTCTTGACTTCCCCTCCAACTGCAATGCCACTTCAATCGAGCACCACCTACAGTGGAGAAAAAAAAATACTGCACCTGCCTACAAGTGTAGTATAGATAATAGCACAGTTTTATTTGGCATAAAAAAAACAACAGTGGTAGTGCTTACTTTTGTTTTCCTGGGACCCAAATTCAGTTATTGCCCACTCTCAGCTGACTTGCACAGCCACTCCAAGTTCTGGAGGGATCCCGACAATGTCTGGATCCATTCAGCTGCCTGATTGACAGTTGGCTCCACCTCTCAGCATGCTGCTGAAAGCTGGAGCCAGCTGCGCTCACAAACGTAGTGGAAACACATAGAAAGCAGCCAGCTGACTAAGAACTGAGTGGTCAGAGATCATGTGATCATTCCGTTCTCTGTCTTAGAGCCAACATGGGACAGCTGCAGCATCGCATTGAAGCTGCAGCATTGAGGTGAGTACATAGGTTAATGATATTTACATACTCAAAACGTTAAGAGTCTGGAACCACATAGGATTCCTTTATCAATGTCAGGCATGTCAGATATCATGCATGGCGCCAAACAATTGCACACTTATTTGTGTAATTTTCCTTTACAATAAAATAAATCTTGATGCATTGATCATGGTGTATTGATTACACATTGTATGGATGTTATTGTTGAAAATGCCAGAAATCAGTGTTGCAGTACCCACACCAGGGAGATTTCAAGAAGGGTGTGTCATGGGATTATGGTTAAAATCTAAATCCTGATAAAGCCCTGTAGACAGCATTACTAAGCAGTAATACTGGCCATACATTCATTATTTTTTTACAAAAGCAAGGTGGATAGAGGAATCCTGTCCACTGATCTATTGTATTCTGACAACAGGACTCCTTCGCTGTCAGAGTACACTGACCAAACACAAATTTTTCAACAAGCCCATCCATTAGTCGTTCTATATCTATCCAAAACCGAGCTCATAATATTTCCTTCCCCACATACCCCTTCGTTGACTTCTCTGTCAAGATCAATGGCATAACTATCAGTCCGTACCCACATGCCAGAGTGCTAGGAGTAACCGTAGACTCTGAACTGTTCTTTCAGGCGCACGTCCAATCCCAGTCCAAATCATGCCATCTCAACCTCCGCAACATCTAAAGGATACGCCCCCTTTTAACCATGGACACCACTAAGCTAATTCATCTGGTTATCTCTCGCCTCGACTACTGCAATTCCCTCCTCTTTGGATTACCTTTACATAGGCTATCCCCCTGTAGTCCATCATGATTGCTGCTGTCAGACTTATCCACCTTACCAACCATTCAGTGTCTAGTACTCCTCTCTGCCAATCCCTCCACTGGCTTCCACTCACCCAACAAATTAAATTCAAAGTACTAACAACAACTTACAAAGCCATCCACAACTCACCCCCAGCTACATCACTAACCTGGTCTCAAAATATCAACCAAACTGCTCTCTTCGGTCCTCCCAAGGCCTCCTGCTCTCTAGCTCACTTGTCACCTCCCCCCATGCTCATCTCCAGGACTTCTCCTGAGCTTCTACCCTCCTTTGAAACTCCTTACCCCAATCTGTCTTACTGCCCGATCCCTCTATCTCTCTGTCCATATGTAAGCACCTTGTCACCAACTCTCCATTTACCATCCATGAGCCCTTCATAATGAAGCACCTACTCTACTTACCAAAGTCTCTGTCCAGCTAACACTTTACCTCAGTAAACCTCAAGCCCCCGACTTATAGAGACAATCTTTCGCACCTCATAAATGTAGTACTATAGAATACTCTGAGACCTCTAAAGGTGCGCTCATAGCTTATCTCTGTATTCTTAAGTTGTAATCACACAGGGCAAGTTATATGTTACCAAATTATCTTCTGTTTTGCAATTTTTGGTTTCAAATACTGTTATAAATGCTAACTAGATTGTTTAAACAAAATGCCATGTATACTCTATCCAAGTGAAGCCCCTCTTGGGAGAGAGAGTGTTCAGTGTTCTCTTCCTACCCTCAGTCACAGCTTGTTCCCCTATAGGGTGACAGGGATATGGAGTAACACACCTCACTCTATACCTGAGAACGAAGACACTACCATGGTGCCTCCGAGATTGCCTCCCAAATAAGGCATAAGTTCACGCGTAAGCGATCTACTTCGTATTACCCATTATATAACATTTCTCTGTTTGTTTGACTCCTGTTTCTTGTGATGAAACTCAATAAAAATTGGTAAAAAAGTTACAAGAAAAATGAACAAGATCAGGTTCATCTACTTTCAGGGGACTCCTTTAAGTGAAAGGGCCCCAAGAACAGAGGTAAACACACGAGGATAAACAAGTCAAGAGAATGTAACATTAACTCCAATAGAGCACCTGACAACCTAAATTGAATTGGGCTACATAAGTCCAGGCAGGAGGAGGGTAGAAGAGTGACCTTTTTTTGTATGTCAATTCTCTCCCTTCTTCACCCCAGCACCACAGTCCCAGCAGGCCTGCTTAACAACAATACCTTACACAGTGCACTGAATCAACCCCCAGTGTGGATCCACTAGTAAATGATAAAGTCCTGAATACCAGTGGGGCCCTTTAGGACTTTGGATGACTCTGGATTGGTGTACTTGTTCTCCTGTAATAAGGTGAGAGCAGTATATGCAGAAGGGTTCAACAGGCAAACAGTATTATATGGGATTGTAAACAAGTAGTTTCACTGCCAGGCAGAGTGTAACAGCATCAAAGTTCCATGTAACTGAGGAAGGCAGATCAACAAAGATAATTCAGAGTTCTGGTGTATAAATATTTTTGGGTCACCCACTCCTGTGTTCAAAGGCTGCAGGGGAAGATACTGTGGTATTGATCCTTGCAAGTGCCCGATTGACACTCCCAGTACCTGCAGCCAGCTTCTTGATTGTAGCAAGCGCGATTCCCTGGATCTAAGGCCTCAGCATGCTGTTTCCACATCCAGACTCTTCTGCACCTCATGGTAGCTCTGCCTTCTCCCAGAAAGCCCCTGTGGAAAGATTTCTTCTCTCCAGGAAAGGCTGCTGGATTCTGTAGTTCTCAATGTATAGATTACAATGAAACAGGCTGTGTTAAAGACTCCATTTCCCAGAGTTCCTGTCTTCCCTTGATTGGCTGATGTGACGACACTGAAGAAATGACACTTTGCTACAATATAAAGTAGTGAGTGTACAGCTTGTATAACAGTGTAAATTTGCTGTCCCCTCAAAATAACTCAACACACAGCCATTAATGTCTAATCTGCTGGCAACAAAAGTGAGTACACCCCTAAGTGAAAATGTCCAAATTGGGCCCAAAGTGTCAATATTTTTTGTGGCCACCATTATTTTCCAGCACTGCCTTAACCCTCTTGGGCATGGAGTTCACCAGAGCTTCACAGGTTACCACTGGAGTCCTCTTCCACGCCTTCCATTTGAGGATGCCCCACAGATGCTCAATAGGTATTAGGTCTGGAGATATGCTTGGTCAGTCGATCACCTTGACCATCAGCTTCTTTGGCAAGGCAGTGGTCGTCTTGGAGGCGTGTTTGGGGTCGTTATCATGTTGGAATACTGCCCTGAGGCCCAGTCTCCGAAGGAAGAGGAACATGCTCTGCTTCAGTATGTCACAGTACATGTTGACATTCATGGTTCCCTCAATGAACTGTAACTCCCCAGTGCTGACAGCACTCATGCAGCCCCAGACCATGACACTCCCACCACCATGATTGACTGTAGGCAAGACACACCTGTCTTTGTACTCCTCACCTGGTTGCCACCACACACGCTTGACACCATCTGAACCAATTAAGTTTATCTTGGTCTCATCAGACCACAGGACATGGTTCCAGTAATCCATGTCCTTAGTCTGCTTGTCTTCAGTAAACTGTTTGCAGACTTTCTTCTGCATCATCTTTAGAAGAGGCTTCCTTCTGGGACAACAGCCATGCAGACCAATTTGATGCGGTGTGTGGCGTATGGTCTGAGCACTGACAGGCTGACCCCCCACCCCTTCAACCTCTGCCGCAATGCTGGCAGCACTTATACATCTATTTCCCAAAGACAACCTCTGGATATGACCCTGAGCACGTGCATTCAACTTCTTTGGTCGACCATGGTGTGGCCTGTTCTGAGTGCAACCTGTTATGTTAAACTGCTGTATGGTCTTGGCCACAGTGCTGCAGATTAGATACAGGGTCTTGGCAATCTTCTTATAGCCTAGGCCATCTTTTTGTAGAGCAACAATTCTTTTTTTCAGATCCTCAGAGAGTTCTGAGAAATACCATAAGGTGCCATTTTGAACTTCCAGTGTGACCTGTATGAGAAAGCGAGAGTGATAACACCAAATTTAACACATCTGCTCCCCATTCACACCTGAAACCTTGTAATACTAACAAGTCACAGGACACTGGGGAGGAAAAATGGCCAATTGGGCCCAATTTGGACATTTTCACTTAGGGGTGTACTCACTTTTGTTGTCAGCGGTTTAAACATTAATGGCTGTGTATTGTTATTTTGAGGGAACAGCAAATTTACACTGTTATACAAGCTGTGCACTCACTACTTTTCATTGTAGAAACGTGTCATTTCTTCAGTGTTTTCACATGAAAAGATATAATAAAATATTAACAAAAATGTGAGGGGTGTACTTACTTTTGTGAGTTACTATGGGGTTTATTTACTAAAGCTAAAGAGGGCAAAATTAGTTACAATTCTGCAGAGAAACCAATCATAGACCCCGGTATGTCTCTGTTCAATGAGAGGCTTAGTCAGTTTGGCACTGTAATTCTGATTCAGCAGCCCCTCCTACATGCTCATAAGATACTTATTTTTTTTTCAGGGAGATCTGAGTTGCTTCATGTAAGAAAAGAAGAATTAGATGGAATAGTTCCAAACAGCCCTGCAAACTACTTCATTAGCGTACAAGGTATGAGTACTGCCGGATTAACAAACTTTGCTACACACAATTACAAAAAAAGTCCAGTTAAATAGTTAATAAAAATGTGGAAACTGCATATGAAAACTTCAGCAAGCAATTCCACTGCTCATTTTAAAATATTGCAACTCTTTTATGGATCACATACCAATCACATTGGTCTTTTCCCAGTATCAGGTTCCTAGTGCACACTTTTCTCGCTCCCCAGTAATACCTAATCTATAGCACCCAGCATCCAAACTATGATAATAATTAGGTCTGATCACACCAAAACTGTGTGAGCAAACACAGGGCAGCATTGTTGTTTTAAACGTTTGCAAACAAGCAGTGACACACATCTGCTATTGATGTCTGCTGTACATCCCACCACGGCCTATTTATCGGGCCTGGGTTATAAAACCCAACTATGACATCTCAACTAGTTTAAAATGTTTTTCAACTTTTACAGCCAAAGTGGGATAATACCCACTTTATATTTGTGACAAGAGGATCTCCAGTGGTCTGTAGAGAAATTTAAAGTCAGCAGTTAGAAATACTGTAGCTGCTAACTTTAGTTAATAAATAGGTACTCACCAGCCCAAGGGTCCAGTGTTGTCATCATCCAGGCTGGTTATTTGTGGGTCTTCAGGTTTCTAGTGCTGCGGTCTTGACTGTGAGAAGCGAGCTATGACTTCCTGCTGGCTCCACTCTGTGAATGCGTGACACGCAATGCACTTTGTGGATGTCCCATGGTCTTCTGGGCCCTGTGACCTGGCCCAAGAGAGCACAGTCTCTGTGTGGGGAACAAGGGATGTGGGTGCTAGGGATATCTTTTTTTTCTAGAAATTGTACATGATTTAGCACTGTGACAAATTCCCCAAACACATTAATGGGCAAATTTTTTAAAAAAATGTCCCCACTGTACCTCCAACATTTTCATAGTTAACATTTGTCAAATTTAACAATGCAGAAAATGTTGCTGTGGATGTCTGGTGAATACAGCAAGGTGAATGTGTCTTGGTTGGGTTTTAATAAATATGTTTGTTAGTGTAGAAACGTAGAAAAGGTGAGGGGCAGAAAAAAGACTATTGAGTCTGCCAGTGTTTTTTTATTTTTCATTAACTATTTTGTCAGAGTATAGATCTATGTTTGTCCCAAGCATGTTTGTAGACATTTACTGTTCACTGTCTCACTACCTCTGCTGGAATTTTATTTTGAGCATCATTTACCCTTTCAGTAAAATAATACTTTCTAGAATAAGTCTTGAACTTTCCTCCAGTTAGTTCAAAACTAATTCTAGAAAGTATTATTTCTAGAATAAAATGTTATTTAGAGCAACTGTTATCATTATATTTCATTTTCCTTCTCTAGGTTTCTTTATGGCTTTGTTACCTGTAGGAAGTTAGTCTATTTTGGAATATATTGTCTTTTCTTTCAGGAGATATAATGGGAGAAAGTTTGCTGGGCATTTTAGATGAGTCTTATCTTGGCCGCCTCCTCTATATCCCCAGTGGTTGCCCGGAACAAAATATGTTAAAAACATCTACAAATGTAATTGTGACTCGCTATTTAGATGCCAACAAGAAGTGGGGTATTGTTGGAGCTGAAAAAAGGCTGAAAGCCATTGAAAATATTGGGCAAGGTACAGTTATCCAAATGCATTACTATTTTTTTCTGTTTGACCAAGTCTGTCTATTATGCTTGCGTCATTAACATGCAATCCATTATTTAGGCAATGTTTGCTTGTCTTCATGCTGTCTCGTTTATCCTTTATGATAACCTTGTACTCAATAGAAATATGGTCATAACAGATTGTGACCTAATTTTGTGTGTTGCTTGAACACAAAGAACATGGAAATGAAGGCTATATTGGCAAAAAATATTACACGATCCAAGTGTGGTATTATGGTCACCATGCAAGAAATACAGAGTTTGCTAACGGCCCTAGTCACATCCCTGGAGGAGGATGTTGAAAGTCTACCTTGGCTTCATAAAAAGATTCACTGAGAGTGAGAAGGTACCTGAGTTGCAGTGGACTATCATTCGTTTTAATGGGGGAGCCTTAAAAGGCCTACCTTTACTTACAAGCTCAGGATGCCAAGGAATATTCTAAACTTAAATGAGAAATCCTAGCTAGGCTCAGGGTTATCATGGCTATACAAGCACAGCTTGTATTCACATGGGAATAAGGTCTCGGGAGACCCAAGAGGTCCCAGATGTATGATTTGTCCCATCTTACAAAGACTAGGCTGCACCCGGAGGTGCTCAGTTTGTGGAGTGAGTGGTCTGCAACTGTTAAATCATGGCCTTGCCTGTTAAGTAAGATACAGTAGTGCATTAGGCATACAGACTCCAAAAGTGTTGTTGAGCTGGTTTCTCTAGTAAAGCAAAGAAAAGAAAAACAAGAGAGGCGCACCGACCTTGTGCCGTACCATTAAAAAAGTTTAATATAAAAATATATAAAATCAATATACTCACAAACGGATCTGAAGTAAAAACCTTTTGGAATACAACAATAGATCCAATGGGGGACGATGGTGGAGCCTCAGCAGAGGGCCTAGACGTTCACCACAGGACAAGGCTGACGCGTTTCCAGGGTGAACCCTCTTCATCAGAGCCTACTTTCTCATGCCACAGGCACCTCCATATATACACACACATATCCTTCACTAAACAGTCACATGACTATGGGCAGGCCCCGCCCAATCTAGTAGGCCCGCCCCTTCCTGGGAGGGGGCACAGCACTATTGCTGACTTAACTATTTAACTCTTTCCTCATGCAACCTGTACATATAATTAGAGAAAAATCGTGACATACCAGTATACGGACAGCTCATATTATCGGCTTATGTACCATACTAATACAGTTAGTTAAGCGTATCCTTCGTAATACCATTCTTTCCCTCCAAAAAATTACACGTAACTGCAAAACGTAAAATATTTTATGTCGTTACTAAACACAAAAATTTTCCCCATATATGCACAATTTAATACTAGTACGGTACAAAACTAAAACTAACATGAAACTGGTAGACTGTAGCGAATTGATTGACATAATCATACCATGTATTCGGCTATTATACTCGACAG
>BLSH010070641.1:290956-306239 GCA_018402905.1 Glandirana rugosa | reverse complement strand
ATGCCACTTGACATTGCCTGCCTCCTGATGAGGTTGCCACTTGTCACGTTGCCTGCCACCAGATGCAGGTTGTCACTGTTAGCTGCCACCAGATGTGGTGGCAGCTGTCCTCAGGCTCTCCACAGGCTGTCCTCAGCGCGGATCACGGGAAAACTGTTGCTTGCGGGGAGAGATGACAAATACAGTCAGTGTAGTGACGGTTGAACGCAGTCTATTTGATAGTTCTGTATGTAATACCAGAAAGATTAAACCATCTCTGGGACTTTAACGGGAAAACATCTCATGTAGAGTAACCAGGGACCAAAAAATAAAACTTAAGATATTTTATTGGTACAATTAAAACATCACAGGACCTTGGACATAATAGGTCCATCAATCAGAAAGTATGACAGAAGTACATTCTGAACAAAAAGACAAACACATTCATAAGTGAGGTAGGTGAACATGAAAAGACAAAAAAGAACGTTACATTCATACATAAAAAAAAAAAAAAAAAAACATTGATGACCACTCACACCGCCACCAGGTGGCGGGAGAGACCCATTAAACGCGTTTCGAATACAATCTTCTTCAGGGATATGTGGTCAAAAGTTAAGAATCCTCTAAATATGATATTTGAGGGGAAAAAAAGGAAAAAAGAACAAAACATAAGTGATAGGTTCAGATGTACATACATTAAAGTTCCACAATATTCGTCTATATATACACATACTGACCGTGTTGTGCAAGGAATCGGCCAATCGGGCAGTGGTAGATTCACTGGGATTCAAATAGAGTATTTAGGGAACTGCCTTAGTCCAAAGGGAGCAATGTGCTACAGGGGGACACTGTTTGCCGAATCCAAAGTCTAAGACGTGATATTTGTCAGAGGGGGCTAGCAGCTTAACCCCCACTGGGTAATAATATTATGTAAGCAATGTGTTCCTATTAATGATTAGGACAGAGGGAAAAGAGAGCTATTAAGAGGCAATTGATCATACTCATGAGAAATGAAAGAATGGGTGAATAATAGTTCACCTACCTGTATACGATTAATCATCAGTCTATTAGAATGACTCTCTCCTGCAGATCTGGTGAGTACAAGTATATATGTTAATTACTAAACCCATATAGTTAGTGCTGGTGCATAGACAGTACATACCACATGCATAGAGATATGGTTTCTATTTGAGCCTGGAGGGAACTGGGACATGAGAGTGAGGGCTGGTTCGACTAGGGGATGTGTATATATAGCCCCACCCGTTAACCCCAGGTGAAAGTGGGTTCTATTGGTTATATAGGAATGTTGCTCCCAATGGACATAGGCAAAGCCCCAAACCTTTACAAGCAGCAGGAACCCCTAACCGTCCATAAGGAAACCTTCATAAAGATCTGGCAGAGATTACACAAAAGCCTTTTTATAATAATACAACAATGTATGAAAAAGGTAAAGTCCACTGAGATCCCTCTGGATCCTTCTCCCCCAAGTGTAACCACATTTCTCTATTGATGCCACCATATTTTTAACCATACTCAACCTAATATATCTATTTTTGAGCAGGGAGAAAGTGGTAACCGTGGATCATGTAATTTCTAAATCTATGACTAGAGGTGAAACAGGATAGTGAAGAAGGGTAAGTGTAGTTCGAGGCTACTCGAGCTCCAGTCCCCCAGATGCAAAACCTTCCAAGAATGGTTTGTATGGTAGTGCTTCATTAATTCCGGGGGGGGGGTTGTGGCATTGAGACGGAATGGAATATCCATCTCTGTTCATGTTGGAGCAGGATCTTATTAAAATCTCCTCCTCTCATTCCCATATGTATCCTGTCCAAAACAAGGAAGGATATCCTAGGGGCAGTGCCCCTATGTTTTTGGATCACGTGTCTACCCAATCGTAGTTCACAGTCACGCTTTTTCATTGACATAGCATGTCGGTATGCTCTTGTTCTAAGTTCGTTGATGGTCTTGCCTACATAGAACCCTGAACATTTGCAAAGGAGTAGGTAAACCACTCCCTTTGTGCCGCAATTAGCATAATGTCTGGGTTTGTAGGTTTCTCCATTGGGTAGAGTTGTCGGGTGTACGTTTATATATCGACAGAAATTACACCCTCTGCACCAAAAAGTGCCTGGGAGTTTGCATGGATCATTTCTACCTTCCATTTGGAACTCACTTGAAGTTAAGCTGTCTTTCAAAGATATAGCCCTTCAGAATGTAAAGGCCGGAGTTTCCGGAATCAATGACCCTACAATTGGATCCATCCGCAGGATTTGCCAATATTTGTTGACAATCCTGCGGACGTTATTAGACTTGTGCATGGCTAAACAATTAGTTTTTTTCATTTTTCGGAAATTCGGAAATTCAAAAAATTAGGAATTCAGAAATTCGGAAATTAAAAAATTCGGAATTCGGAAATTAAAAAATTCGGAAATCCAACATTCGGAAATTTGCGGTAATTCGCCAGTTGCGGTAATTCAGAAATTTGCGGTAATTCGGCAATTGCGGTAATTCGGAAATTTGCGGTAATTCGGCAATTGCGGTAATTCGCGGTAATTCTGCAATTGCGGTAATTCAGCAATCCGAACAGCCGAAATTCGGAAATTCAGAATTCGGAAATCCAAAAATTCGAAAATAACTAAGAACATTTGAAATAATAACTAACTAATAACTATTAAATTATAGGTATTGGAATTTCCTTGAAAGTTTGGCTGTTAGTGAACTTAAATATGAAATTTCTCACTAATAGCCATATTTTCAAGAAAATTCCAATACTTATAATTTAATAGGTATTTATTATTATTTCAATTGTTTTTCTTATTTCCGAATTAATTATTATTTTAAATTAATGTATTATTTTAACTTATCATAAATAATAATAAGCTATTATTATTTTAAATGTTCTTTCTTATTTCCAGAATTTCAGAAATTCGGAAATAAGGAAGAACATTTGAAATAATAAGTTATTAATTTATTATTTTAACTTATTATAAATTATAATAAGCTATTATTGTGTGACTGTACATATGCATACTGTATGTATGTATGTATGTATGTATGTGTGTGTGTGTGTGTGTGTGTGTGTATACTGGGTGTGTATATACTGTGTGTATATTGTATGTATACTGTGTGTATACATACAATATACATACAATATACACACACCCAGTATACACACACACACACATATATATAGTACGCATATATATAGTCACACACTGCAAAAGTTGGAAATAAGGAAGAACATTTGAAATAATAATAGCTTATTATAATTTATAATTTAAAATAATAAATCAATAACTTATTATTTCAAATGTTCTTCCTTATTTCCGAAATTCTGAAATAAGAAAGTACATTTGAAATAATAATAAATAACTATTAAATTATAGGTATTGAAATTTCCTTGAAAGTTTGGCTGTTAGTGAACTTAAATATGAAATGTATCACTAATAGCCATATTTTCAAGAAAATTCCAATACCTATAATTTAATAGTTATTTATTATTATTTCAAATGTTTTTCTTATTTCCGAATTTCGGAAATAAGGAAGATCATTTGAAATAATAAGTTATTAATGTATTATTTTAACTTATTATAAATAATAATAAGCTATTACTATTTAAAAATGCTCTTCCTTATTTCCGACTTTTGCAGTGTGTGACTGTACATATGCATACTGTATGTATGTATGTATGTGTATACTGGGTGTGTGTATATTGTATGTATACTGTGTGTATACATACAATATACACACAGTATATACACACCCAGTATACACACACATACATACATACAGTATGCATACATACAGTCACACACTGCAAAAGTCGGAATTAAGGAAGAACATTTGAAATAATAATAGCTTATTATAATTTAAAATAATAAATCAATAACTTATTATTTCAAATGTTCTTCCTTATTTCCGAAATTAAGAAATAAGAAAGAAAGTTTGAAATAATAAATAACTATTAAATTATAGGTATTGGAATTTCCTTGAAAGTTTGGCTGTTAGTGAACTTAAATATGAAATTTATCACTAATAGGCATATTTTCAAGAAAATTCCAATACCTATAATTTAATAGCTATTTATTATTATTTCAAATGTTTTTTCTTATTTCCGTATTTCCGAATTTCGGAAATTTGGAATTCGGAAATTCGGAAATAAGGAAGTACATTTGAAATAATAAGTTATAAATGTATTATTTTAACTTATAAATTATAATAAGCTATTATTATTTCAAATGTTCTTCATTATTTTCAACTTTTGCAGCGTGTGACTGTATATATGCATACTGTATGTATGTATGTATGTGTGTATACTGGATGTGCATATACTCTGTGTATATTGTATGTATACTGTATATACACACCCAGTATACACACACACATACATACATACATACAGTATGTATATATACAGTCACACTGCAAAAGTCGGAAATAAGGAAGAAAATTTGAAATAATAATAGCGTGTTATAATTTATAGTAAGTTAAAATAATAAATTAATAACTTATTATTTCAAATGTTCTTCCTTATTTCCGATTTTCCGAAATTTGGAAATAAGAAAGAATATTTGAAATAATAATAAATAACTATTAAATTATAGGTATTGGAATTTTCTTGAAAGTATGACTATTAGTGATAAATTTCATATTTAAGTTCACTAACAGCCAAACTTTCAAGGAAATTCCAATACCTATAATTTAATAGTTATTAGTTAGTTATTATTTCAAATATTCTTAGCTTTTTTGGATTTATGAAATTCCGAATTTCGGATTTTTGGCTGTTCCGATTGCCGAATTTCCGAATTACCGCAATTGCCGAATTACCGTGAATTTCCGAATTACCGCAATTGCCGAATTACCGCAAATTTCCGAATTACCGCTATTGCAAAATTACCGCAATTGCCGAATTACCGCAAATTTCTGAATTATCGCAATTGCCGAATTACTCTAATTCGGAAAAACTAAAATTCGGAAAAATTCTGAAATTTAAAATTCGAAATTCGTCTAAATTGCCGTATTTTACAAAATTTGGTAAAAACGAAATTCGGAACAAAACAAATTGCACAAGCCTAGACATTATGGTGTTGTTGGGAAACATCCAATTATGATCTGTAAAGGGTTATCTTTCTTTTGATGAGAATTTGATTTATACAATAATTTGTGTCTATTTTTTCCGCATGCTTTTTTAAATGCTTTTTAAGGCACGTATTAGAGTATCCTCAGGCTTTCAATCTTTCCCTTAGACAATCTGCCTCAAGTTTAAAGATGTCGTCATTAGTGCAATTCCTCCTTATTCTGAGGTATTGACTATATGGTATGGAATGAAGTAGTGGCTGGGGGTGGAAACTGTGTGCATGTAGTAAGGAGTTTCCTGCTGTAGGTTTCCGATATAGCCCTCTTGCAAGGGAACGTCTTCCCCCTTCTCTATGCAGACAATCAGGAAGGTGATTTTCCTTGGATCATGACACATGGTAAAGCTTAGATTGAAGGGGTTATTGTTAAGGGCCTGTAAGAATGCACATAGGTTCTCAGGAGGTCCATCCCATACCAGCAGAATGTCATCAATATAGCGATACCATACGTAAACTACATTATTCATGAAAGTCGTCATTTCTTCTGACTGTGACAACATTCGTTCCCACTCCCCCAGGTACAAATTGCCGTAGGATGGGGCACAACAGGTTCCCATCGCTACGCCTTGCACCTGGAGGAAGTGGGAACCATTGAAAGTGAAGAAGTTGTGATTAAGTACAAACTCCAGAGCATCCAGGACAAAATGAATTTGCTTCCGTTCATAGCGGCTGTTTTGCATTAAGATATGTTGTATGCACGCCAGGCCCTTAGTGTGAGGGATCAAGCTGTACAATGCCTCCACGTCTATTGTTAAAAAGGTGACATGGGGGAATGCACAGTCCGTCAATGTTCTTTAAAAGACGATAGTTCTGTGTGCGTTACTGTCAGTTTAACGCCATATAGTTGTATCTGCGTTACTGCCAGTTTAACACCATACAGTTTTGTGCGTAACTGCAAGTTTAGCGCCATATAGTTTTGTGCGTCACTGTATGTTTGGTGCATTATATTATAGTGTATCCATGGCGTGTGGCTGTGCAGTGTGAGTACACAAATTAAAGTGCACCAAACACCATATTACATTGATTAAAGTCAATACAGTACATACATACAGATTTCCACTTCTTCTTAACATTTGCAAATAAGCACTGTCCCCTCCCTCCCTCCCAATAATGTCTGAGAGGACAAGGAGAGGCAGACTTGCCACTGTAAGGGGGCCAGCAACAAATGTGTCCACAGGCAAAGGTGGACGTGGTGGTCAGTCCTCCGGCAGGGCATCATTTCCTCTGTTTAGTGAGTTTGCCCGTGCTATCCAGCCACAGAATGCAGAGGAGGTGGTGGACTGGCTTACTAAACTTCCTCATCCTCATCATCCTCTATCACGCAAGCAGAGACAAGTGTGCAGTCACCTGCAGTTGCTAGAGTGGATAAACCTGCCTCCTTGTTGTCCACATTCCTGCCATAGCCCCAACATCAGCCATGGAGGAAGAGTCAGCTGAGTTATTTAACCACAGCGTCAGCAGCCACTCGCTCTTTGATGATGTCCAGCCATTACTGGATTCAGATGTTGGTTCTGAGGTTGAGGATGACAGGAAAATGAACCTAGAGAGAGGGGAGAACACTGGTAGAGAAATTGGCATTCATGTTCCCCCAGCCGCAGCGCATTGCCAAGTTGTCTCCAGTGGTAATAATGATGGAGGAGATGATGGTGATGATGATGATGAGGTCACTGATGCAACTTGGATGCCAGATAGAGCAGAGGAGGAAACTGAAGGCAAGGCGGCACAAACCCAAGGAGCTGGACATCAAGAAAGAGTGGAGAGCAGACACCCTATTTCATCACATTCTGCAGCTGTTCTCTCCTGGCCCACTCTACAAAGTTCAGCTGTCTGGGCCTTTTTCAGCACATCTGCAGTAGATCGGACTGTTACTATCTGCAAACTGTGTCACTGGCACATGAAACGTGGTAAAAACACCAGCCATTTGGGTACCACATGCTTAACATTGCAATTTTTTTTACAGAAAGGCCAATTCTTGCCTTCATAAAGAGCACCGCTATAGGGTTATGGTGTGAAGACACCACCGACACCCAAAGCCCAATTTTTATGCACCCGTTACTACTTTCCAAATTCAAAGCGACACCAGAATGTATCCAAAAAATCCCTAATCTTGTTTCCAGTGCACTATATTGTGGCCTCATTATACATACTGGCTCCCCAGCTGTTGCTGAGCAAAATAAAGGCAGCTTGCAGAGAGAATTACATTTTTTTGGCTTTATAAATTCCATTATTGCTGCAGCAGACTCTAGACATGGTACAGATCTGCCACTTTACAGGTAGACTAAGGGGACCCCCCAGGCTTTGCTTTCACTTTAGAAATCACAAAAATGTTTTTTTCATTGATACATGTTCCCCAGGGCAGGACCCAGACCCCTATAACCATTGTATGCACAATTATTTGCATATAAGCCTTCAAAATGGGCACTTTTGAAGTTCGGGTCCCATTGGCGTTAATGGGGTTCGTTATACGGGTTTGAACTTTCGCAGTGTTCGGACGTTCTGGTGCAAACTGAACAGGGGTCCATTTGGCCCATCCCTAGTCTAGAAAAGCTGGGTCATACACAGGTAGATCAGAGTCCAAACGGTACCGAATCGAGCAAAGCAAGGTCAAAACTAGTTGTGTCATACACGATATATACAGAGCAGATATCAGCTGGGTCAAGCAGGAGCACACAAGGTAACAACGCTATCACGAGCACTGGTGGTATGCTGATACAGGTGATTTAAAGGTGAGCTGGCCAATCCCATTGTTTCCCAGGTAAAGGCTGTGTCAGGTGAGTTTTGCTGGGTCTTAAAGGGATCCTAGTACTGACAGGTGGTATGTGCAGGAGAGGAGTGAAGATTGTATGGAGGTTGGTAGTATGTGCAAGAGAGGAGTGCAGAGTGTATGAAGGTGGGTAGTATGTGCAAGAGAGGAGTGCGGAGTGTATGAAGGTGGGTAGTATGTGCAAGAGAGGAGTACGGAGTGTATGGTGGTGGGTAGTATGAGCAGGAGAGGAGTGCACAGTGTATGGTGGTGGGTAGTATGTGCAGGAGAGGAGTGCAGAGTGTATGGAGGTGGGTAGTATGTGCAAGAGAGGAGTGTGGAGTGTATAGTAGTAGGTAGTATGTACAGGTGAGGAGTGTGGAGTGTTTGCAGGTGGGTAGTATGTGCAGGAGAGGAGTGCGGAGTGTATGGAGGTGGGTAGTATGTGTAGGAGAGGAGTGCGGAGTGTATGGAGGTGAAGTAGTATGTGCAGGTGAGGAGTGCGGGCAGTGGATGGTGTCAGTAGTATTTTTTTACAGTTTAATTTTTTCTTTTTTTTTTCACAATTCCTTTTTGGCGGGGGGGGGGGGGGCTGGGGCAGTGGAAAGTGATGGTAGGGCTATTGTAGGGATTGTATTTTTATTTTTTGTGAGATATAAGGGGTCTAATCAGACCCCTGACATCTCCCCTTTGAGGCAAAGAAAGGGACTGAGGACACAGATTCCCCAATCCCTTTCTCAGCAACCTCAGCATTGAAGACGAATTAACAGGGGACAGCGGTTCCTGTTCATTCACAAACTGAAGCAGAGTAAACACAGGTTACTATGCTCAGTTATCAGAGGACACAGGAGTGATCGGTAGCGATCGATTACTGTGTCCAATTCAGAAAATGAAGGGGCTGGTAAACACATCCCCCGCAGCAGCCGGCAGGATAGGAGAGGATGGAAGCCAGCTGTGGGGGCAAGAGGGGACCTGGAGGAGGACACAGGGGGGGGAGAGAAGCACACGGGGGCCAGAGGAGGAGGACACGGTGGAGGGCTAGAGCCCGGAGGAAGAGGAGGACACAGAGGGGGGCTGGAGCATGGAGGAGGACACAAGGAACAGTCGGGGGGTGATCGGTGTGAGCACCTTGTATAGCATTTAAGCAGCTGTCAGCTGAAATGCCATACAGGGAGAGCGATGCTTGCAGCTGTCCCTCCCGCCACACCGATCATCTCCCACTGTCAACCAGGGGATCATCCATGTCTGCAGGGTTAGTCACAGTGGCCCCTCATGGCCCGTGTGCCGTGAACACCCTGCACATATGGATGGTACGCCACTGCCCCTGTCTGCTTTTTACTGCTGTTTTGGGCTCCAAGATGTTTCCTCATTTTCTGCCTTGCTTACAATGGTTTTGGCTGACAATAAATGAGAGATGATAAAAAAGTGTTTTTACTTTGGTCTGGGTTGCTGTTGGAAAGCTCCCCTTGCATAGTGCCTGGTGAATGGTAGCAGGATGGGAAATTTGTAAGGTTTTTTTGTCAGCAGCCATCTGTCATTGTGATTAACTTGGAGCTTTATTTTTTATAAAGGACATGTCAAAAGTTTGGGTGTGTTTGTTTCCAGGGTTCTATGTACCCTTTACTCATTCACATGGGGGGAATGTTAGTGTCTGGGGGCCTCCTTATTTTTGAAGGGGGTTTCCAGAGTCTGACAAGCCCTCCACCCACAGACCTCCATAACCACTGGGCCAGGGTTGCAGGGAAGAGGACCTTGTCCTTATCGACATCAGAACAAGGTGCTGTTCCAGGGGGCAAAGTACCCAGCCCCCATGTTGAAGGCATGTCACTTGGTGTGCTTCAGGGAGGAGGGAGCACATGCTTGCCCCCCCCCCCCACATACACACACACACTTTCCTGGCCACCCAGGCTGCATGCTCGAATAGTCTGATTCACCTGTCTGTTGGGAATGTTAGGGGTTATCACATTGTTACATTAGCCCGGCGAAAGACAGCATTAAATCTATTACACGCATATGGGAATTATTTGTTATGCTTGCATAAATGTTGAGACGTTTGCAAAGGCAATTTTTTTTATAAATTGGCCATAAGTGTAAAGTAGTGGGTTGGAGAATGAAGCTCAGTGCTTTAACTCATATCTTGCACTGTTTTTTTTAGGCTGACAACAGTGCCATACTACTGCTTCCAACAGTTTCTCACTCCTTCAGCAAACCTTATTGTAACCCAGCTTGCCCATACATGGTTTGAAGTTCAGTCAGTCCCTGCTGAACTGGCCAAATTTCTATACATGTATGGCCAGTTTTAGGGAAGCGTGGGTTGAGACTCCTTGTGACGATTAGGGGCGTGGTAGCAGCAACTTGAACAACGTACAGACACATAACATATAATGCAGAGATAGAAATACACTTTGATGAACTGTTCAGGAGTGCGTGTCAGCCGGAGGCAGAAAAACAGCAAAACTCTGATCTTCCCAGTGAAGAGCTGTGCAGGAGGCGTGTCAGCGGGAGGCAGAGAAACAGTAGTACACTGAACCTCCCAGTGAAGAGCTGTGCATGGGTCGTGTCAGCGGGAGGCAGAGAAACAGTAGTACACTGAACCTCCCAGTGAAGAGCTGTGCAGGGGTGTGTGTCAGCAAAAGTCTGACCACTGGGGTACAGGCAGGCTATGCTCCCAAGTAGAATGCAAAGAAGCAACCTTACCGTGCTGAGAAGGTTGTTCTGTGCACTGGTGTGGTCAGTTTGAAATAGAAAAGCTGGTGGACTGGCAGGATCACCATGTACAGTATTTCACACAGAAGAAGCAATGCAAAGACCAGATTACTTTTTAATACAAGTATATGGTAACACAGATATATATCATAAATATATAATGTTGAGGTAACAAACACTTATGTATGTACTAACATATACAGAATGCAACCAAAACACATGTAAAATATGCACAGGACAGATAATGTAGTTGATTAACTAAAGGCAAATAGACTGTGTACTTTGCAAGTGCAGTTACCCTAATTTTCCCCAGAGCTAAGTGAACCTGGTTCACTTTGTAAAGAATACCCAATCAGGTAGAAGGAAGATTAAAAAAAGCCATTTTTGTTTGCACATGTTTGGATGATGGAAATCATCAGAGCTTTACCACATTCGCCAAGCTCTGAGGAGAATGAGCGCAACTGCACTTGCAAAGAGGCCAGTCTATTTGTCTTCAGTAGATCAACCCCAGGAGCCTGCTAACATGAGGTGAGAAAACTGCATGGGATAGGCTTTTTTAAAAATTTTTAAATATTTTTTATGTCTAGTAAGGAACATAATCAGAATTAATTATAGTAATTTATTTTATAAAGTAATTAACCTGTGCATTAAAACAACCTTACATTAACTCATCAAACTAGCAGAAGACAAATACAAATGAAGATGAGGGGGAAGGAAAAGAAGGAAACAAGTTATAATAGTTTCACTAATAAAATTAGGCAAGGTTCTGATTAAACAGATTCAGGTATTGAAAGAACCAAAAGAGAGAAGTGATGGCCAAACATGCATAGGATTGATTCATAGGTGTGTTTTCAAATCTAAATTAGTGTAATCAATTGAGCCCTACTGCTGGTGTCCTAGCACCCGATGGTGCACCTTTGGTTTCATTCAGTTTGCTGGCGGGACGTTTGATAGCTGAATGGAAACAAAGGGGTAGGAATTTTAGCTCAAGAAACTTGATAATCAAAGAAGGGGCAGCAACAGTGAAGATGTTTGGATATTGGTAGGGAGGGCAACAACCTGGAACCTTTTATCGCACATGAGAATGTGTCAGCAGTATGAGGAACAGGTGCTTGGTGTGCTCCTGGGCAAGTAATGTAATAGGTTTAATGGAAATACACTTATGATGTCACAGTAGATTAATAAAAGGTAGAGCAAACGACTACTCACTACAGTAAAGTGTAGGTGCAAAAGGAGCAAGGACTACCTAGTTTGGGGGCTTGGTGAGCACTCTGATCAACAAGAGTGAACTGGTAAGCAGTCCTTTGGCTTAGTGCAAACGGGCCATACATAAAACAAATGGATGGCAGGAAGATCTCTTTGATAAAAGTATCCAAGATACTGTACATAGGAAGATAGGAGCTGATTAGGTCCACCAGATTCCACCAAAAACTGAAATGTTACTTTTTAATGGAATTAGCCTTGAAGCCCCTCCCCTTCACAGCATGCAGCCCCATTCCTATTAGTTTGCTGTCAAGTGGCACTACTGCTTACTAATATTCTGGAATTTTAGAGTATGGAATGGAATGGGGTTTCATTTTTTCTTTGAGGCATGGTTTAAAGCCGGGGCATAGAATACAAGTGTTTCTAAGGACGTTTAACAAAGGTACTTGTAGGCACTACAAGTTGCCTGCATTTAAGTACTGTACCTAGTGCTGTCTTAAACACTTTTGGGGCTTGGTCAGGTTCACGTTAAAGGGAACCAAATTTGTTAATAAAAATAAAATTACCAGCAGGCATCCCCAGGAGCCTGCACGTCAGTTCTGCTTTCCCAATTAGAGCCTTTAGTGCTTAAAAATTCAAAGCACTATATTACATACATAACAACACAAGGTTAAATGCCTGGTCATACCTGCTTCTGCCTCATAAGTCTCACTACTGTCTTAAAATATTGGTATCTTATAGCACATACTTATTCTCATATGTTGTGCTTGAATCTTTATTTGCAAAGTATTGAGAAATCCTGTTGCTTCTTTGTCTTTTTAGGGTGGATATATTGAGTCTGAATCTTCATCTTCTCTCACCGCTTTTGTCCTAATTGCATTAGCTGAAGCTAAAGAGAGATGTGATATTAAAGTGAGTACCATAAAGTGTCAACTGAGAGGTACAGACAGTTACATTTTCATTATACAAACATGTAATGTTATACTTGAAAAACTGATATTTTAAACTGGCCTGAAAAGTTATAGGAGTAGGACCATCTATAAAAATATGAAGATGAACAAAAAAATAATTGGAAGACAATTAACAGACCACATTCATGTTAGTCGAGGTAAGCAAATATAAAATGTGTTTAATAAAGCATATCTAAATGCCTTGTTTTAGATAGCGAAGGCTGTTAGCAAAACTGACAAGTATTTATTCTGTGTACCGACTGTGGAATTTGGCCTTCCAGTTGTACTAGTGAACACTGTCAAAGGCACTGGAAGTAAGCGAAAATTCAAAATGTTGTGGTTTCACAGAAATAGGAATAGGGGCAAAGTTTTCCAATGGGGACACTTGTTGAAGTGTAGCACTGCCCCAATAGGATTTAATAGTTAGGATGGGTCCTCTGTTCTTTGCCTTGACCTCCTCAAGAACTTCAGTCCCACTGAAATACTAGGTTGAGTGTGCAAAGCATGCAACATCACAGAATATCACTAAAGGCAATTTCTAATATGCAATAATAGTACTATGTCAAGAAACAGGCACTAAACAAGTTAGTAAAACCAAGTGTTAATATATTGTCACACAATACAGATGGTAACGAGAAAAGCATAAAGGATTGGCAATAGCAATAATACAATTTAGCATACAGTGTGATCAGTAGTAAGCCCTGGGCAAGAGATGACACTTTGCGGCCAGATTAGCGTAAACAGTAGAAAGGTCACTTAAGGTGCAGCAATGGACATTATTGTGGCTTAATTTACTGCTTTCAGGAGACTATACTGCCAAGGTACATTAATGGCAACTGTGTTAGGCCTAGGCTAACTAGATGGGGGAAGCGAGAGAACGTCACCAGCACACCGTGGATCTCCAGAATGGGTCCAAAGCTTTATTCAGCGATCACATTATTATAGCTGAAGCAACATTTTGGAACCTCGCAGGACCCCTTCATCAGGCATGTGACGACATGTGTGCAAGGCTCCAAAACATTGCTTCTCCCTTAATAAATGTGATCACTGAATAAAGCTTTTGACCCATACTGGAGATCCACGGAGTGCTGGTGACTTTCTCTCGCTTTGACTGTCTTTGGTTCCAGCCGATGGTTGCCGCTGCACCTTCAGGAACGTGTGCATTGGAAATTGTGTATTAGAATAACTGGATGGGGGGAGGGTATCATGTAAAGAAGTAGTGGAAATTATGGGGGGGGGGGGCTTGTAGAATGGCTTTATATTGGGTAGTCCATTATTGTGTTCTTCTGCTGGCTATATTTGGAGCCCTTTAAGAAGCGTTGGTGCACCTATCAATAGTCTTGATGAACCAGCATCCAGTATAGGTGCAGTATAGGTGCTATCTACTAAGTGTCCTGCTTCCAGCAATTCAGTCTGTGCTGTTAGTATGCAAATAATGGCGAGTCAGCCCTTTCACCGCTTCCTGTACTGCGCTGTAGAAAAGAGGCCCCTTGTCTTTGTAGAGATGGTTTATGTCCTGGCATTAATTCCCATTTTACTTAGCATTTTGCATAGAAAACCATAGGCTTTCCTGGCTATAGCTCTCCCCCTTACTGAATGGAAGGGATAGTGCATCACAACATCCAACATAGCAGTTGAAAGTGAAAGTTAACCTGACTATAAGGAGGACAATCGGGTTGATTTACTAAAGGCAAATAGACTGTGCACTTTGCAAAGAGCAGTTGCTCCAGATCTTAGTAAATGGGGTACAGGTTCACTTTGCAAAGATTACCCAATCATGTGCAAGGGAAAAAAGTGTGCAAGGAAAAAAAACAGCATTTTTGCTTGTACATGATTGAATAATGGAAGTCAGCAGAGCTTCTGCTCGTTTACTAAGCTCTGGAGCAACTGCTCATACAGAGTGCAACTGCACTCTGCAAAGTGCACAGTCTATTTGCCTTTAGTAAATCAACCCCAGTGTCTGCTTCTCCATGTTTCTGTTGTCCAGCACTTGGCTACAAAAGGTGGCGACTGTCTAACAGAGGATTTGTCTGAGACATTTCCTTTAATTCCTTTAATTCCTGCTCCACAGGATAGGATTTCAAGTGAAATCTCTGCAATGGGAAACAGATGACAAAGAAGGAAAGAGGTTTTGAACATGTTCATTATTAAGAATTTTTTTTTTTAAATGTTGATATAATTTTGAGAGGGCAATTAAAATAATTTTATTTCATGTTTTAAAAAACCTGAGCATTTGCTTTCAGTTTGTATTGTAATTTTCAACTAGGCATACACATACAATTTCTGAAATGTTTATCTTTATTTTTAGGAAGTCCAAGATGCGATACAGAATGCCAAGAAATATCTTGAAAAAAAACTTCTATCTTTGAAACAAACGTACAGTGCAGTAATAACTTCATATGCCCTGGCTTTAGTGGGAAGCACTGAAAATGAAGATTTCATTGATCAATTTTCAGAGGAAAGTTAGTATGACTACAATTATATTTGAGTGAAACATTTGAAACATTGGCATATTTTTTATGATATATATATATATATATATATATATATATATATATATATATATA
>BLSH010070641.1:267842-282952 GCA_018402905.1 Glandirana rugosa | reverse complement strand
TATATACACTCCTCTCTTCCTCCAGCACACTACATGCTTGACTCCCAGGCACAGCTAGCATTTGAAAGGTTTGGCCTAGCACTGACTCAGCTAGGCCTTAGCAATTGCCTTTTGCAGGCAGGGGCCGGCCCCTATGGTGTAGCAAAGAAACAGTTTTGTTGCTAGCTGTCCTGTTGGTGGACTACTGATCTCAGTCAGCCCTCTTCAGGCCCTGCCAGCCCTCCTGGCTGCAGCTGCCTAACTCCACTGCCCATGGCACCACAGTCTTCTCCACTGGCTCTGCACCTGTCCCACACTGCATCCTCCCAGTCCGCTCATGTGTGCCTCCCCAGTCTTCCTGACTATGCATGTCACTCACCAGCCCTCCTGGCTGCATCCAGTGGTTCCCTCCTGGAGACTTGCCCAGCAGCACTAGTTCCTGCTCTGCTCTCTTGCTCCTCCTGTGCCTCCTGTTCAGAGCTTTCATGTATTCTTGAAGGGCCCCATCCTGCAGCCGAGCCCAGGCCCAAGGTCAACCCCCCCAGACTGGGGAGCTCCCTCAAAGGCCACGACAGCCTAGTACTCCATCTCCAGTTCTTCCACCCAACAACTTCTCCCCAGCTGGGCAGACCATAGGCATTTAAGGAGGCCTGCCCCCTGCCAATCCAGGTTGAGGATTGGTCAGGGCTGTCTAAAACACCCCAGGCAGCCCCACCTCTCCTCTCCTCCTCTTTTTCTAGAGCTTTCCAGAAGCCTCTGGAAAGAAGAGGGAGGTCTCAGTGATGCTGCCTGTAAGTCACCAGCTGCTACCCTGAGCCACTCCCAGCCCAGATAAAACAAAAACAAACAGGACTAGCTTCCAGCCATGCCTGCCTAAATTTGTCTACACTCACAAAACCCTATTCAAGTGAATGGGGCTGCTGCAACAAATCTGCAGCTGCGTTTTCCATGAGGTGGTGCATGCTTTTCAGGATTTATACAGCCGCCTGACAAACGCTCTTGGAAAAGTGTTCCACTCTAGTGTATTTTTTAATTTATAGCGCAAAAAATAAAAAACCCAGCTGTGAGTAAATACCCCCAAAAGAAAGCTCTATTTGTGTGAAAAAAATGATAAAAATTTCATATGGGTACAGTGTTGCATGACCGCGAAATTGTCATTCAAACTGCAACAGCGCTGAAAACTGAAAATTGGTCCGGGAAGGAAGGGGGTTTAAGTGCCCAGTATTGAAGTGGTTAAAGTGGCGTACACCACATTAACAGAGATAGAACTGTTTCAAGTCTATCTGTACACACCAGTTTCTGTTTCAATATTTTTATTGAATATCTTTCAAGAATAGTGTCCACAATGGCGGTGGAGCATATCAAAACATTAAGAACAAGTATAAAAGAGAAAACAAGAGAAATCAAATACTGTATTATACCACCAGTTATTTGTTTGGGATGCCATACAAATTAGAAACTCAACTTAAAAGAAACAGCGTTCTAATAGAGCAAACAGCAATCCCACTCAGAAACCCCCCAGGGGGAACATCAGAACCCATACTTTGTAACCTCCCACCAACACGCCAACATGGGCCGTGAGTATACATAATGTACAACCACAAGTGGAAGCAACACAACTAAATAAAAAGGAAAGTGTGAAGAAAGAAAAGGGGGTAGAGGGGGGAGAAGGGGGAATTAGAAGGGAGAAAAGACAAAGAAAGCAAAGGAACAAAGAAGAGAAAGAGGGGAAGAAGAAAGAGACAAAGCAAAAGGAGAAAGAAGGACCGTCCAAACTCCCATCTCCATTCCTCAGTCAGCTGGAAGTTGGAGATACTTAATCCAAGGATCCCAAACGCAGTCAAACTTGGCAGTCCTGCAAGATACTGACCAGCTTTTCTTTGAGCATGATCCATGTCAACTTATTTTTCATAATAGCTAGATCTACCACTGGTTTCTTCCAATCGGTCGCTATATCGATTTTCGCCACAAGAAACATGAAGTGAATTAAAGTTTGAACATGCTTGGGAGCATCAATAACAGGCTCGATGAGAAGAGCCACCTTAGGGTTTTTAACGATATTCACCATTGTCACAGAATTGATCAGGGAGTGAACTCTGGCACAGGACCACCATTTGTGAAACATTGTACCCGGTTGACCCCCTCCCCAAAAACACAGAGAGGAAACCCCCTGGTACATTTTCAAGAGGCAGGCGGCACCAGGTACCATCTAGAAGCCAGTTTCAATTTTAGAGTGAAACAGAGACTAGCGCAGGTCTGCTCCTGATTGACAAAGCAAATATAGCAATTTTCCATATAGAAAACTGCTGCAGATTCCCATCAGGTGTGACCTGTAGTAAGGGATGTGAGCTGTCAGTAGACAGCTTACATTCCTCTCTTTGCCCGTGCAGTGATTACACTACATGAGCAGAACCAGCAGGGTTAACACCCTCCTTTTTTGAGACGAGTGGGGAGGGGGGGTTGGCAGAGAAATTGAAGCGTGCAGCTCCAGCATTTCATTCTCTGTGCTGTGCGCTATTACTGTCACTACCACAGAAAAGAGACCTGAATGCTCCTAATTTTAAAAAATGGCTTACACCCCTTTTGTTAATTAGGAGCAGCATTTGCTCCATGTTCTAAATTTAGAAGAGTCATGCAGGCTTGTCCTTCCACAACTCTTTGTTAATTTCCCCCATTGTTTACAAAAAAAGTGTCTAAAAGGCTATGTCAATATCTGATCACACACTACCATTTTGACCCTACACACATAAACTCACAGGCCACTTTATTAGGCACACCTGTTCATTTGCTTGGTAACACAAATTGCTAATCAGCCAATCACATGGCAGCAACCATTTAGGTATCTAGACGTGGTGAACCAACCTTGCTGAAGTTCAAACCAAGCATCAGAATGGGGAAGAAAGGGGATTTAAGTGACTTTGAATGTGGCATGGTTATTGGCGTCAGACGGGCTTGTGTGAGTGTAGCCATGTGCTCCCTTGAGAGTGGCTGGTAGTAGTGGATCACCTTATAGCTGCCCTCAATTACACTATATTTCACACATCCGTAGACACTGACCAGGCCGGATCTTGTTTTGGTTGTTTTATATAGGGGAAATAACTTGGATGGGGATAAGGGATGACTGTGAGATGCCCAATGAATTATAGTACATGAAGTCCATATACACTCCTTACAACTCTCCAGCACTCTATTTGCTGACCGTTTCTCCTACAGTTCTCTGTCCAGCACTGAACTTAGTAAATCATCATTCCATTACTTCTCTCCAGCACTGCACTTAGTTTCCAGCATGAAAGGAAATTTATCAATCTTCTCTGTTCCTTTCTCTTCACCACGGCTAGCACATGGTGAGGCCTACACTCAGCAGAACCTCCGAAACACCCATTACAGGCCAGGGATCACGAGCCCCGGAATGTGTACCAAAAGTACTTGAGTGCTAGCTGGGCCTTTGAAGGACTACAACTCCCAGCCCATCCCTCTTCCAGGTCCCACCGACCTGGTTTTCCTCAGTGACTCTCCTTTCCCTGAACTGGCTTCGAAGGCTCCCACATACTGTCCACTCTTCTTCTACCAGCCTGCTCTAGCACTCTCTCTTGCAGTTCCCAGGGACGGTCACTCACCAAACCGATGGATCCCTTTAAAGTCTCTCACTGTGTAGCACCTCTGCTGTTCTCCTGTTCCCTGTGCAACTCCAGGAATCACCACCACTCCTGGCTGCACCTGAACCTCCAGACCACAAGGTCACCCTCCCCAGAATGGGGCAACCTCCCAGGTAAGGGCCTCCACAGTGCCTCTGCTACATCTCCAGACTTCCACCTGACACTTCTCCCCTCTGGTCTGAAAAAAACTGAAAATTTCTACCTAATACTTACCGTAATTTTCCTTTCCTGATAGACTCCATGGCACCATACGTGTGGGTTAGCCCCGCCTCCATAATTACTCTATAGGACCCATCTCCCATAAATCTTTGCTCCACGTCAGAAGCCGTGTTCTGTAATTAGCCTACTTCAGGCATTGGGGAGGGGACTACTGCTGCCATGGTGTCTATCAGGAAAGGAAAATTACGGTAAGTATTTGATAGAAATTTCAAGTTTTCCTGACATATTCCATGGCAGCATACCTGTGGGAAATAACTCGCTACACACACGGGTGGGAAATGCTGATCAAAGAAAGTTTACTTAACACCGTCAACCGACAGTACTTGTATACCAAAATAACTTGAAGATAGGTCAGCTGGTTCAACAAAGAAATGGGAAATAGACGCGTTGATAGAAGACCAGGAAGCTGCCCTACAAATTACTTTGGGAGCTACATGATGCAAAGCTGCTCCAGATGTAGACCAGCTCCTGGTCGGGAGAGCAGACACTATCTCCAAAGTAGCCCAGTCCTTGGTTCTGTGAGCCTGTTGGAATAACTAGGCAATCTGTGCTTGATGTAATGCAAGTAAAGACAGCACAAGCCATTACTGTACAGAAGCCATGTTCATTGAATAACCAGCAGGAACAGGAAACACCACACAGGAAATACGTACAACACAGATGCACCATAGAGTTGCATTTAAAGAAACATAACATCCATAACAATTCGTGCCACAATCACCCTAGATGAGGCACGTTCCTCTGTCCTTTCTGGCAAAAGAATAAACAGGTGTTCTGAAAGCTGAAGGAAGCTACGCTTGTAGATAGGACTTTACAATTTCTGAGGGATTCCTAAATTGAAGGAAGGTACTGCTGAAAGTCAAATCAGGATTCCCTGTTTACTGGACATGTGCTTTAACCAACTAAGCCACATTGTGCCCTCACCCACGCAAGTTAGAACTCTAAGGATGGCAGGACATTTTCTTGGATCCCACTAACACTGATGCACCCTTGGGGATTGAGTCAAGCATAGGTAACAGCACCGCTCAACTGGAAGAACGTAAGAAAGTTCTCCATGACCAGTAAACCAATCTCTGAGGCTTCTTATGCAAACGTGATAGCCGGGAAAGGTGAACTCAACCGAAGTCTGAGCCTAGCTGCTTCCTTGAAGAATTGTTGGACAGGAAGATGCCTAGACCAACAGAAAAAAGCAGTGAAGGCCAATAAGGCTGACACTTGGGCTCCGAGGGAGCTGAACGCTAGAGCCAAAACTAAATCTGACTGGAGGAAGCCTAGAATATTTAGAACTGCTAGATCACTACATGATCTGTCAGCAGCAGCAGGCAGGTATTGAACAACTCCTGTCTACTTTGTCTGCGTTCATTCTACTAATATTCAAGAGAGTGGAGATGACTCTGGAAGAGCAGCTGAGGACCTCCAATCTCGAGAACCAGACCATCCGATGTAACCACGCTGGACATGGATGTAGAATTGTACTCAGTGACAAAAGGCCTGGCCTAAGTAGAAGGTGTAACGGGTTTTGGAAGCTGAACTGTGCTAGCAAGGGGAACCATGACCTAATAGGTTGATAAGGCATCCCTGTCACTAACACCACAGCCTCTGTTCGGAGTTTTCCATGAAAAACCAAGGTTGACCAGGTCTGGAAGAAATACATAGGTCCTACTGCATTTCCAATGATCCATCAGGGCATCTACACCTGAAAACTTCCATATGTAGAGACCATACATTGTGGACTCTGGACAGAACACCGTTAGGACTTTTTGGACTCTGGGAACATACGCTGCTTGAGCTGTAGGCTCAATTGTTCTGAGTCCAAGACATAATTGGTCGGCTTTCTATAATTGATCACAGGCTGTGAGTTCCCAGGCTGTCTTACCGTATGAGCCTGCCGTAGTGGATTACCTTAAGAGCACTGACGCTCCCTACATTATATGGTGAAAGGCCTGAAATCTGCTTCCTGGCTCCCATTGCTGGAGAAACCCCTCGTGGAAGGCTACCTTCTCCAGCTTCCACTTGATCCTCAGATCGGTAGACAATATAGTGCCAATCATTTTAGACACTGACAGGCGTGCAGGTGGGAAGAAGACAGGGCCAGGAGTATTCAGATCCAGAACATCGGGATCCAGAGCCAAGGCAATGATTTCCAAGATTATATTGAGTCCTGAGGTCCACAAGAGACTGAGTGGGCTCCAGGTGTCACCCTGCCAGATTCGGCAGCCAGCCAAATTTGCGGAGCATAAAAAAAGACCTGAGCTCTGGGCTCCAGCAGCTGCCCTCTGTCTTGGGACGGTAGGACAAGGACCTCCACTGTCATGGGCGACGCATATCGGCCCATACACGTCAGCACGTTCCGGCACGAACGATCGCTCCATTACGGGCGATCGGGAGGAGATCACAAGTGCGCATGCGCGCAGGCACCAGAACACAGCAACGAACATACGGACGCAATAGGCGGGTATGCAACGTCCAATAGGATTCCCTTGGGCACTATAAAAGACTGCTCATTATGCTCCTTGCTGGATCGTCTTCAGCTCTCCTGAGTTCCTGACCTGTGTGTTCCTGTGTTCCTGCTCTTCTCCTGTTGTGACCCGGCTTGGCCCTTGGACTTTCTCTGACCTCTCCAGTGTTGACCCTTGGCTTGCTTCTCGGACTGCCTCCTGTGTGATTCCTGTGCATGACATTCAGCTTGTTTATTGGACTCTGCTGTCTGCCTGATTCCCGGTTAATGACCTTTGGCCTGGCTTACGGACTTACCTCTCTGCTCTCCACTCCTGATTGGCAGCCTGCATCCAGACCTGTTCCAGACATCTCCTGTGGTTCCAGTTCTTACCTACCTGCACGCCTCATCTATACTACCGGTGACCCGTGCTTCTTTGCGCTCAGTACTCCGTGTTCCCATCCAGGGGGTACTCTGCGTTCAGCCGCAAGGGGAGCCTCTCTCAGCACTTCAGCCTCGGATCAGGTATGTGACAGTACGATCCAGCCATGTCAGAGGCTGACAGAGACGGCTCTCCTTTGGATGCTCTATGCCAGCAGGTCACGGCTCTCACTCAGGCAGTGCAAAGACTCCAGGATGGATACTTTCAGCTGGAGGGTCGTATGCAACATCTTTCGGTATCCTCGGCTCCCAGCAACCCCGGATCACCATCTACCAGTACAGCAAGTACCCCTGCAGCTTCTGACCGCTCAGCCACCACGTCAGTCATGATGATGACAGCTCCTGAGCCCAGGGTACCCACGCCAGAGCACTTTTCTGGAGATTGCAAGAAATTCAAGGCCTTCAAGAACGCCATCTTACTGTACCTAGCCCTTCAGCCTAGAACTTTTGCTTCAGAGACTGTGAAAGTAGGTTTCATCATCTCCCTACTCAGTAATGAACCTCAGGCTTGGGCTCATCATCTTCTTGAACAGAAGAGTCCACTACTAAACTCCGTGGATGAGTTCTTTGGGGCCATGAGTCAGCTCTATGATGACCCTCAACGTGCTGCCACAGCGGAAGCCACTCTGCATAATCTTCTTCAGGGCAGACGTCCGGTGGAAGACTACACCGTGGACTTCCGAAAGTTGCAGATACCAATTGGAATGAGGCTGCCCTCAAGTATGAATACCGTTTGGGATTATCAGAGACTGTAAAAGATGAACTGGCTCGTATTGATGCACCCGCTACCTTAGAAGGCCTAATCCAGTTAGCCATTAAGCTGGACAGACGCCTGAGGGAGCGACGGTCAGAACGTCTCCGTACTTCCCCTCTGACCTGGATGCTACCCAGAGTTCCGGCTGCCCCTGCCGCACCACCCATTCCTTCTATGAGTGCACCATCAGAGGAGGAGCCCATGCAGCTAGGCCTGGTCCGGGGCCCGCTCTCGGCAGATGAAAAGCAACGCAGACGTAAACACAACCTATGTCTTTACTGTGGTGGAACCGGTCATTATCTGCACAACTGCCCCATTCGGCCCAGTAAGTCACAGTCTATTCCTGCTACGAACTTTCAAGTAGCTGGTCCCTCCATTTCTCACCTTAGTCTCCCTGTCTCTCTACAGGTGGCGGGAGAGGAGGTCCGGCTACTGGCCATCATTGATTCGGGAGCCTGCAGTTGTTTTCTAGATGAAGCCCTGGCCAAGAGACTGTGCTTACCTCTACAGAAGAAGAAGACGCACTTGCAGATCCACCTGGCAGATGGCTCCCTACCCTGCTCGGGGCCAGTTAAGCAGGAAACCTTGCCCATTCACACCACCATGGACTCTGGTCATCGGGTTCGACCTGATTTGTTCCCCCATGTTTCCTATCATCCTAGGACTTCCATGGTTACAAGCCCATAACCCTCAAGTGAATTGGGCAAATAAAGAAATTATTTTTGCTTCAGACTATTGTGTCCAGTATTGTCTGTCCCCAGCAAGCAACCCCACAACTTGCCTGACGCTACAAGCTCAGCTTAATGAACATTCTGAGGTTCCTTCAGCTTATCAAGAATTCTCAGATGTGTTTGACAAGAAAAGGGCCGATACATTGCCCCCACACAGACCGTACGACTGCCCGATCGAACTACTACCCGGAGCTGAAATCCCCTTTGGCCGGATATTCCCTTTACCAGAGAAAGAACTTGAGGGTCTGCGGACTTACATAGATGAAAATTTGGAAAAAGGATTCATCCGTCCTTCATCTTCTCCTGCTGGAGCCGGCATCTTTTTTGTCGAAAAAAAGGATGGTACTCTGAGACCATAGGACTATAGAGACTTAAATAAAATCACGGTTAAAAAAACGTTACCCCCTGCCCTTGCTTCCCAAACTTTTCCAACGTCTCAGGACTGCCAAAATTTTTTCAAAATTGGATTTAAGGGGTGCCTATAACCTCATCAGAATCCGAGCAGGGGATGAGTGGAAGACGTCTTTTAGAACCCGATTCGGACACTTCGAATACTTAGTCATGCCTTTCGGGTTATGTAATGCACCAGCTACATTCCAACATCTGGTGAACGATATCTTCCGAGAATTCCTGGACCACTTTGTAATCGTTTACTTAGATGATATTCTCATCTTCTCTGCTACACTGGAAATACACCGCACCCACGTGAAGAGAGTTTTGGTCACCCTCAGAAAGCATGGCTTATATGTCAAAGCAGAGAAGTGTGACTTCGAAAAGACCACCATACAATGTTTGGGCTTCGTGATCTCCACTGGGGGGATAGCAATGGATCCCCAAAAGGTAAAAGCAATCCTGGAATGGCCAGCTCCTGTTGATAAGAAGGGGGTTCAGAGACTTATCGGTTTTGCCAACTTTTATCGGCGATTTGTGAGGGGGTTTTCAAACATTGTTGCACAAATTACCCAATTGAAGCACAGGCAAGGACGTTTCCAGTGGTCCTCAGATGCCCAGAACGCTTTTGATAAGCTGAAAGGGTTGTTCATCACAGCTCCTGTGTTACAACATCCAGACCCTGCACTTCCTTTTGTGTTGGAGGTAGACGCCTCTGAAGTAGCAACAGGAGCAATCTTGTCCCAACGTCAAGGACCCAAAGCCCTCCTTCATCCTATTGCCTTTGCCTCTCACAAAATGAACCCTTCAGAAAGGAATTATGATGTGGGAGACCGAGAACTTCTGGCCATTAAGTTTGCTCTAGAAGAATGGAGATACCTGTTAGAAGGAGCCAGCCATCCCATTATGATCTTTACGGATCATAAAAACTTGGAATATCTCAGGACTGCCAAGCGGTTGAGGCCCCGACAAGCTCGCTGGGCGCTTTTTTTTTCCAGATTTAACTTTCATATCTCCTACAGACCGGGATCTAAGAACGGTAAGGCAGATGCCTTGTCCAGGAAACTCCTGAAGTGTCAGAACCAGGGACAATTCTGTCAGCACAGAACTTTTTACTTATTCAACCTGATCTAATGACGGCCGTCAAGCAAGCTTCTGATCAGTGTGTGGAAATTGAAGTGCCATCTCTAAGAAAGCAGGAAGGATTATTATGGTTCCAAGACAAAATCTTTGTCCCTCAACAAATCAGGTTACAAGTCCTCCGGACCTTTCATGACCGGGATCACAAGTGCGCATGCGTGCATGCACCAAAACACAGCAACGAACGTACGGACGCAATAGGCGGGTATGCAACGTCCAATAGGATTCCCTTGGGCACTATAAAAGACTGCTCATTATGCTCCTTAGTTGCTGGATCGTCTTCAGCTCTCCTGAGTTCCTGACCTGTGTATTCCTGTGTTCCTGCTCTTCTCCTGTTGTGACCCGGCTTGGCCCTTGGACTTTCTCTGACCTCTCCAGTGTTGACCCTTGGCTTGCTTCTCGGACTGCCTCCTGTGTGATTCCTGTGCATGACATTCAGCTTGTTTATTGGACTTTGCTATCTGCCTGATTCCCGGTTAATGACCTTTGGCCTGGCTTACGGACTTACCTCTCTGCTCTCCACTCCTGATTGGCAGCCTGCATCCAGACCTGTTCCAGACATCTCCTGTGGTTACAGTTCTTACCTACCTGCACGCCTCATCTATACTACCGGTGACCCGTGCTTCTTTGCGTTCAGTACTCCGTGTTCCCATCCAGGGGGTACTCTGCATTCAGCCGCAAGGGGAGCCTCTCTCAGCACTTCAGCCTCGGATCAGGTACGTGACCTCCACACAACTAGACCTGCGTATGCCCCTTGTTTTGATAAGACTATAACAGCTAATAAGACCCTGAAAATACACAGGGTGATGTTAAAAGTCTGAATGGCTGGAGCTAGAGATGGTCTTGACCTTTGGTGAACTGAAGGAACTTGCAGAAGTCCATGGGCACATGAAGGTAAGAATCTTAAGTCTATTGGAAACAAGCCAGGCACCTGGCTGGACCTCCTCTCGTGGACAATGTGTCGACCTTGAACTTCTCCTTTGCTGAAGATTGTCTCAGGTGTGCTAGGTCTAAAACCGGCCTCCACAAGCTGTTCCACTTCATGACCATAAGAGGGACAAGCACCTGCCCTGAAAACTCTTGCATTCAAAAACTGGCACAGCAGCACTTTGCGACTCCAGTGACTTACGTAAGTCATGAGTATATGCTTTCTTTACCTCAACATGAGTATATGCTTTCTTTAACTCAGCGTGATGAAAAAGCCACAGAAATGACTCAGAGAAAAAAGGAGGAGTTCTGATGGACCATGCATGTCCCGAAAAAAACACTTTGATGCCCAAATAGTCTGAGGCCGAACTCAGTAGCTTCTTGGAACCCTGAGTTCAAGCTTTAGCATACTTCTAATGGGGATATCTGGTCTTCCCACCAGCTCTTCTTAAAGTCCCGTCCTACACTGTAAAAACATGCGACCCTCGTGTGCTTTGCACTTTTCTCTAGACTGTCCCCTTCTGGCCTAGCCAGTGCTGGTCCTGAGGTAGGACCTCAACTTGCCAACTGTGGCCCCAGTTACGGTGCTATCCAGCTTGCCAAAAGATGAAGCTCCCTAACAGGAATGCTACACTACACCTCTTAGAGGCGGAATCAGCAAGCCCAGGCCCCAGCCATAGCACACACTTTGCCATAACTGACGAGAGCAAAAAAACATGCGACTATTTGGCTGATGTAATTTGGAGCCTTATTATGAAAAGTGACACCAGCTCCGGCTTCTGAGCTACAGAGTTTCAGAAAATGCTCCCGAATACTGCGTCCACAATCTCCATTCTCATTTCCATCCTTTCGATATGGCCACAAAAGCCCAGGCCGACATTTGGGCTATTCACTGCATCTTCCAAGGAAGAGCGACATGCTTGCTCGCCTCATCAAGGCCTCAGCAATTTAGAGAGGCGGTCTTAAAAATGCTTCACATCCTTATGTTTGAATGGATAGAGCTTGGCCATTTGCATTGAAGAAAGGGATGTCTCGCTCACGACCTTACTTCACATATCCAATGATGTCCCTTAGTTCTGTTCAGAATGGAAATTTAGCACACTCTCTCTACGGCTACGTTTCACCATTGCACCCCCCAAGTCGCATGATTCAGAGTGAGACCTCAATCTGACTATGAGTGTAGCACCGATCCAACTTTACAGCCCCTGGATCAAGTTACATACAGTCATGGGAACAGGCACAAGAAATATATGCTGGTCAGAAGTTCTGGCCAATTCTTCAGCAATAGCTGCTGGGGTGGTATTAATAGTCTCTGATGCCTGGGGATGAGTTTGTGATGCACTGTGGCTGCTATCCTCAGAGATGAGCCAGCATGGTTTACAGAGCAGGATCAAATTGCATCAAGTCGCATCAGAGTAGGACAGGAATTCCCTCAAAGTCACTGCGACCCCAAGCCGCATAGACTGGAATGGGTGCCATTGAAATCAATGGGCTGTGACCCACCATGCAACCCCATCAAAGTCGCATTTCCAAGTCGCACCAGTGGAAACAGAGCCAAAGGTGCCCACGTAACTTCCTCTTACCTTGCAGGAGACTTTACCTTGGTTGGGACAGCTCCAGTTCTTCCTGGTCATCCTAGTGGGAGAACATGCCGCAATGGCTGTTGGACTTTGTGTGTGGCTTATATCTCACTCTGACAGAATTTACATCAGGTGCCTCACTAGGGATTCCATCTGCTGGAACACACCACTGCCTGGGCTTAGCACAGCTCACATAGAGACTTGCCCTCTGGGACCAGCGTTCCGCATCCTCAGCAGGCTCCCTCCTTGGAGCGGCTGACATGGCGGTGGGTGCGTAGAGCAGGATTCAGAGCTTCTGCTGTGAAGGTTGGACCTTGACAGTGACCTACGACAAATACAACTGGAAAAAAAAGTTGTGACCTAATCTGGTGTTTATCGTGTCATGCCGTGTAATGTCAACCTGACCTAGGACTCACAAAAGCAAACTAGGATAGAAAGGAAATGTGGTAAAAGCAGCAAAAAGAGTACCCGGACACCAAGGAAAGGAAGGGTTAAACCCCACTCTCATACCTGCTACCCCAGAGCCGGCCACACGGGGGGGCAGTGATAGTTCCCCAGTGTGAAACTGCACAGAAAGTCTGACAACCTGACCAGGTGATCAGTCATGCCAGAATCACACAGATAAATTACAATGCAGAGCAGTCCCTGGGATGATTGCACACAGCATTTTGGGAAACTGCTGCAAGCTGCCCACAGAGAAATCCATATATCAACAGAAACGACTGCAGAATCATTTCTCCCCTGTAAAGTCACCACTGCCATCCACAGCACCCATGCGCTGCATCCCTGAGCAAAAGTAACCCAGGGACACAAGGCTGTTAGAGAGCGCAGTGGCTTGGAACACCCATGTGCTCCAGCTGCTATAGGCTGGAAGACGCTAGCCAGAGAAGAAAACAGACAAACAGACAATACACACACACTGCTGCCATGGAATGTGTAATATAAAAGTATACATCACCGCACACGGCAGCTTCAATCCTGCTTCCATGATCGGACCGGACCAGGTAGGATGATCACACCGGGCTTGTTTCTTAGTCCAGGACAGTGTACACGCACCGGTCTTTAGCAGATATGGGCCGCCTGCTCTTCAGCGCTATACTGCTTTATACACTCCATACCCTGCTAACAGCTAGGGCCTATCGGAGAGACATAATTCCTCTGGCCGCTTCACTGATTCCTGATCGCGGTGGAATCTTCAGAGAACCATCTATTCGGTCCTACGGTGGAGGACAAAAAGGGAACACAGCTGTTGGCGTGGAGCAAAGATTTATGGGAAAGGGGTCCTATAGGGTAATTATGGAGACAGGGCTAACCCACATGTATACTGCCATGGAGTATGTCAGGAAAGAGAAAATATCCAGTAAGCGGAAGTTGTGTGGAGGAAAATGCCTTGTTGACATCAGACATCAGAGGAGCTTGGGCAGACTGTTTTGAGATGATAGAAAGGCAACAGTAATTCAAATAACCAATTGTTACAGTTAGTCAAAAAAAAATTATAGACTTTGAGGGTCGTAGCTTGGCGACCTGGGGTCACAGAGACCCCAAATTTGGAAGGTATGTAGCTGAAGTCCTACCCCACCGCTGGTGATAATTTGGGGCTTCTAACATCTATGATTACGGAGATACAGGGCTCATTGCGCAGCTACATACAGAGCGGCCAGTTAAAATACAAGCTGGCACACTGTGTTTGCAGCAGACTGAGGGGATGAGCTCACAGTGCCTCTCCTCACTTCTTGTCAGAGGCACTGAGCTCAATGGACAGCTTGGAGCCTTGGACCAATTGTAAAGCACCAATGGCCCAAGCTGTCCAATAGAAATGCTGCAATGGAGGCATGCTTCATTGCAGTGTCATAGAAGGGGGCATGTGTCTAAAAGACAAATATTCCCTTCCAGCCGTGCCCTCTTAACTACAAGGGTTTATGTGTATAAGATTTACCCACAATCCCAAGTTTTTCTCACACAGTTAAGAGGGAGAATTAGAATCTGCTGCTGATGAAAAGGTGCAAGCTAAATCACATAATAATATGCTATATGTTATAAGATAATAAGTTATTATTTATCTATTTACTGTGAAATTACTGGTTGCAAGTTATAACTTCAAACTTCAGTAATTTGTCCATTAAGCCACCTGCTTGAGTACACTTCAGGCTGGTGGTGTAATGGTGTGGGGGATATTTTCTTGGCACACTTTGGGCCCCTTAGTACAAATTGAGCATCGTTTAAATGCCATGGCCTACTTGAGTAGTTTTGCTGGCCATGTCCATCCCTTTATGACTACAGTGTACCCATCTTCTTATGGCTCCTTCCAGCAGGATAATGCACCATGTCACAAAGCTCAAATCATCTCACCACCGGGTTCTTGAACATGACAATGAGTTCACTGTACTCCAATGACTTCCACAGTCACCAGATCTCAATCCAATAGAGCACCTTTGGGATGTGGTGGAATGAGAAATTTGCATCATGGATGTGCAGCCCACAAATCTGCAGCAACAAAATCTCTGAGGAATGTTTCCAACACCTTGTTGAATCTATGCCATGAAGAATGAAGGCAGTTCTGAAGGCGTAAGATTTACTTTCATAAAGACATTATAGGACTGACCACGATAGTTTATATATATTTGCCAATTTATACAAAACACTCTTTTCTCGTGTGTCAATACATATGTGGGTACCCGGTGAAATAATCCATGTGGAACGATCATAACCTAACCTGGGCGAAAACGGAAGTCTTGACGGAAGTAAGAAGTACCGTATCTAAGTTGTTCCACAACCTTTGTAAGGAGTCTCTAAAACAACGACGTCTAAACACCCGACGTGTAGGTACTACGTTTAAAGAGTAAGGTGGTGTAGGGT
>BLSH010070641.1:218636-229499 GCA_018402905.1 Glandirana rugosa | reverse complement strand
CCCTATGTAAGTATTTATTAGTACCAATTAATACCTTTTTTTTGGAAAACACCAACGTAGCCGGACTTTTTATTTTGGTGCAAGAAATGCACTGCTCACACCAACAGCTGGAAGCTCTCCCTTTAGAACTAGGAGATGATTTTTGAACAATAAATAATCTGTCACTTACAGCAACAGCTGAAACCTGGCCCTATAGGGGTAGGCAATGGTTTTTGAAACAGGAATCTGTCCCTCTAAGCAACAGCTGGAAACTCTTCCTTTAGAACTAGGAGATGATTTTTGAACAATAATGTGTCACTTACAGCAACAGCTGTAACCTGGCCCTATAGGAGTAGGCAATGATTTTTGAACAATAATCTGTCCCTCTAAGCAGAAGCCTCTACCTAGTGCAGTCAGATCGCTCAAAGCAGCAGTATGTTAAATCTCAAATTACTCCAACAATCTGATCATTGTGCACGATCGTAGCGATCGTTGTGTTATGCAGAGTTTGATCTGCAATCTGTCACTCAAAGCAGCAGTATGTGAAATCTCAAATTTCTGCTATCTGTCCCTCAGAGCAACAGCAGTAGTAATCTCAGGATGCAGGATCAGATGTTAAAATGTCTGCAATCTCTCCCTCACAAAAACGCTGGCAGCTTCCTCTCCCTACACTAACCCAAGAGCATGTGACATGCAGCACTGTGGCTCCAGCTTATAAAGAGGCTGGTTCACATGATGCACTGGCCAATCACAGCCATGCCATTAGTAGGCATGGCTGTGATGGCTTCTAAGGGCAAACCAGTGAAACGCTTGTTGATTGGCTGCCCTTCAGCTATTCAACATGCGTGATCAACTACCAGAACCCAGAACCCGAACATTTTTTGAAATGTCCGTGTTCGGGTCCGGGTCACGGACACACGAAAGTTCGGTATGGACCTGAACGTTACAGTCCGGGTTCGCTCAACACTATTGGTAAGATCTTGCTCCAGATTCTGAGTATAAGAAACAGAGGAAAGGGGGCCCTCTCTCGTAGTATGTTACAGCAAAATAGAGTAGAACAGGGAAATGAGACCTCGGGGAGTGAAGGCAAATGTGTTCAAAAACTGATTTTGTTTATGTGAACTCTGATTTGAAATTCAGTTGTAGATTTGGAGACAATGATAATTTTCTGTGCTAGGTGCTTGGCTCTTGGAGCTGTCCAAGATGGGAAGGAAAGCGAGGTTAGGAAATTATGTATGTGGGTGAATCTTTGAGCGGTCCACCAAACTAAGTCTCTTCGTTGGTCCACACATGAAGGGAAAAGTGGGTTATTAACCACTTCACCCCCGGAAGGATTTCTCATGTTAGGACCACAGCACTTTTTGCGATTCGGCACTGCGTCGCTTTAACTGACAATTGCACGGTCGTGCAACGTTGTACCTAAACTAAATTTGCGTCCTTTTTTCCCCACAAATTGAGCTTTCTTTTGGTGGTATTTGATCACATCATTTCTGATCACCGCTATAAACAAAAAAGAGCGACAATTTTGCAAAAATAAAAAAAAAAACAATATTTCTTACTTTTTACTAAAATACAAATGCAAAAAAATGCTAAAAAACTAATTTATTCATCCGTTTTGGCCGATTTATATTCTTCCTCATATTTATGGTAAAAAAAAAAAAAAATCGCAATCGCCATTTATTGATTGGTTTGCGCAAAAGTTGCTGCGTTTACAAACCATGAGGATTAATTTCTGGCATTTTTAAATTTTACCGGTAATGGCGGCAATCTGCAATTTTTATTGGGACTTTGATATTGGGGCGGACATGTCGGACATTTTTGACACTTTTTTGGGACCAATTACATTTATACAGCGATCGGAAATTTAAATATCCACCGATTACTGTATAAATGTCATTGGCAGTGAAGGGGTTAACCTGCAGGGTGAGATCTAGGGGTTAACGGTGTTCCCTAGGCGTGTCCTATGAGGGGGCTGGGCTACCATGGGCATAAGAGATCTAACTGATCCCAGTGGCAGGGATCAGCAGATCTCTTACATGCCCACTGACAGAGCGGGGAACCGCCGTGTTTACAACGGCGGTTCCCCGTCCTCTCTGGCAGGTCATCGCGGCTCGCATCAGGCCCATCCGAGCCATGGTCACACTCCTGCAGTGCGGCGGGCACGAGAGAGCGCGCCGCCGCCAGAACGCTCCCGCCCACTAGCTGCACATGTGCAAATCGCCGCTTATATACGGCGATTCCCAGGGCGCTGCCACTCTGCAGCAGTAAGTATGCGCCACACAGTCGGGAAGTGGTTAAGTAGCAGTAGTAAGGTGGGCAATAATTTGCTTGAGGCTGGGTTCACACCATTGCGAATTGGTTGCGGGTTCTCTGCATCCAATTCGCAATAGCAGGAGATTTTGACCGGCTCTCTATGGAGCCTGTTCACATATCTCCGCAGCAGGTCCGGTGTGTTTTTCACAAAAACGCTGTGCGGCTTTTGGTCCGTTTCAGGTCCAAATTCAGCCAATGATTTGGGCTGAAATCGGACCTGAAACGGTGAACCAGGACACACTGGACCCCTGCTGTGAGCCGCATCTGATTCATTTGTGAACCCAGCCTTAATGTTGAACCGAATCCCAGATTTTTAAGCGTGGGCATGGGGGGGATGGGTGAGGTTTATGTGGGAGCCAGAGTAAGCAGAATTAGAAATGGTAGCAGTTAGGTATCTCTAAAAGAACCCAGAGGGGCACATTCAAGGTGTCATACAGTAAAGAGAGTTGTGAGATTTTGGCTGCTTTATAGTATCTTTCTATATTGGGAACTTCTAAGCCACACTGTAATCTATGCACAAAGGATTGTGGAACAGGGACTCGGTCATTTATATGAAGCAGAGGATCCATCTCTGTAGTATACATAAATAAAACAATGTGACTTTAAATCGGTAAGGTATGGAAGTAGTACAAAGCTTTAGGGAGAACAGTAATTTTCACTGCATTGTTGCGGCTTATCCAAGACAGCAATATGAATTGCCATGACTGTAAAAGCAAGGTTAGGGATCTCAGCAAAGGATAGCAATTCAGAGAAAAAAGGGAATTACAGTGAGGGGTCAATTTAATGCCTAAGTATTCGAATGTTGAGGTCGACCTACTGTAGTAAGGGAACCAAGGCTGGATTTGGGAGACAATTTGAGAAGGTAGTTTGATATTCAGGTCTATAAATGTATTATGGTTTATTGTGAGGCCTGACATTTGAGCACATTGGGTAAGGATTCAAAGAAAAATCGTCAGGTTTGTGATAGGATTACTGGGAGTTAGTAAGGCATTATCAGCAAAGTGATTAATCCTGTAATGTAGTGCCACATAAGAGATTCCAGCAACTGAGTGGGCAGCATTGGTGAGTACCTCAGGAGATGTTGAAACGGTGGAACTGATAGCTTGCATAACTAACCGTGGCTGAGGGAGAGGAATATAGGGCAGATATCCAGGATGGAGTCCACAAATCCTCCTGTTTCACCTAAGATTAGTTCAAAGGGATCAAGGGAAAATTAGGGCTCTCCAAGTAGCTCAATTTATGGCGGATATGCCTGGGGTTGAGGCGTGAGATCAAGGTGCGTTCATCACTCTCTGAGCCCTTCCAAAACTCTGTCCTTTTCCTGCTAGGATCATCATTTAAATTACTTTCTGCAATTAGTAATAGTGTGTACAATTGTAATATCAATAACAAATTGGGACTTTCACTGGCTTTTATTTTAAAATTACTCGTAAGGTGCTGTAGATGCCCGCAAGTACTTGTCCTCATGTTCAGATCTGTTCTTTGCACCTAGGAAGGTTTCTGGCCCCTAAGACTTAGACCTTGACTTCTTTTTAAGTTGTATTTTTTATTATTTTGTGTTCACTCTGTTTATTAGAAAGTTTTCAAAAGTACAAAGGTGACAGTGTAATGATAAACATAAGTCACCCCATAGGGATAATGGCTTGAGTTTTATAGGCATTAAGTAGGTGACATGAAAGGATTGAAGGAATTATTCAAACGCTATTTATCACGCAACAACCATGGCAGACCTGCACCGCGATCTTAGGTGCCATTAAAATTAGTATTATGCGATTTGTCATTTTAGCAGATTCAAAACGCCTAGGTGTGAACGGAGCCTTATGCCCCGTACACGCGGTGCAACTGTTGTACAACAACGGTTGTACAACAGCTTGTTGTACGATAATCCGACTGTTAGTACACACGATTACAACAGTTGTACAACAGAAGTTGGCCGAGCAAACTAGAAAACTTTTGTTGGCCAACAAGCCGTTGTACGACTGTTGACTCGTGTGTACAGAAGCTGGACCAACAAAAGTTGAAAGTGCAAACTTGCATGCTCGGAATCCAGGAAGTGCAACATGCGTTCATAATTCACAAATCACATCACCTGAACTTCCTCGTTATACGCTCGTAACACGTCACTACGTTCGGCTTTGTTGTACAACTACTTGACTGATGTCAGTAGCAAGACACAACTGCCAACAACCGATTTCGGACAAAAGTTGAACTTGCGGTTGTACGACCGTTGCACCGTGTGTACGAGGCCTTAGAGCTCTTATTAGTTGTATATAAAAAATTATTTGGAACAGGTTTACCTAAAGGTCAAGTAGGCAACACTCAAAGCCACTTAGGAGGAAAATGTGAAACCCATGATTCCAAGACATAGGCAAAGTGCCCTGTAGCTTTGCCATAAATTTTTTCAATACTGTCCAGTGTAACCGGATTTTAACCTCAGCCACATACAGGGTTTCAGAAAGGCATGCCTTGTACATAAGTACAAATTGGTGTTTAAAAATACCATCACATTTTAGGTTTCATGGGAAATGGCTATTGAAAAACATGCAATATGGAAAATTGTTACCATAATTACTGTAATTTTCCTTTTCTGGAGGCTCATCATGTCGGCCTACGTATGGGTCAGGTCCACCCCTCTGACACCCATACAACAACCCCTACTTGAATAAAAGGAGGGCTTCCCCTCACCCCTATGTTCCTAACCTTCCTTGCGACGGAAGATCAGGGCGGGAAACCCTAGGCTGACATGATGATCCTCCAGGAAAAGAAAATTACTGTAAGTATGGTAACAATTTACCATATTCCTGGAGCTCATCAGGTCAGCCTACGTATGGGAAATGACTAGCATACAACAAAAACAGGGCGGGAAAATAACAAGACATCACCCCAAATGAATGCCAAAAAAAACTATTATATTAGACAGAAAGAGCGGAAGCCAGCACCGAAGTACCCAATGCCCATGAAGGGCTGTACATCACATCCAAGTTTATCGAAATTAACATGTTAGGGGACTTACAGATAGCAGCCTTACACACTACTTCCGCAGGAACTTTTGCATGACTTGCCCACAAAGCTGATGTTGCTCTTGTCGAATGCACCCTAACCTCTTCTGGAGGGCCAAGACCTGAAGTCCTCCATTCTGCTCAGATATGTGGAAATTACCTGGCAGACATCCACTTTTGACCAGTCTTCTTGTTCTGACACAGACAAAATTGAAGGCAGCACCACTTCCCAATTTATATCGAACGGTGATACTACCTTTGGAAGAAAAGGCGGCACTGGACGAAGAATTATCCTGCCCTGAAACAGTTCGCAATATGGAGGTCTTGCCAAAAAATCCTGCATTTCTGAGACCCGCCTGGCTGTTGAAATAACGGTTAAGAAGACTGCCTTTAAGGTCAAGAAGAATAATGAGATGTGCTCCTCTGGCCAGAAGGGCTCTTTCATTAATACTTGGAGGACCAGAGGGAGATCCCACTTTGGGAAAAAAAGGCCTGATTGGAGGTTTCAGCTTCAGGGCTGCCCGCATAAAACGAGACACTAATGGATGTTCTGTTCAATGAAGTCCCGTCAAAGCCGAGAAGGTTGACAGTTGAACCCTCACCGTGCTGTAGCCAAGTCCTTTTCCCAGGGCTGACTGCAAGAACTCCAGTGAGGGAGATTCGGGATTGAAATGATTCAAAGCTGTCATCTCAAAAAACATTTTCCATACTCTGCAATATGCCATGTTTGAGCATAACTTCTGAGACCTCAGCAATGTCTTCTGAACTCCTTCCGCTATGCCCATCTGGGCTAGTCTGCGCCTTTCAATAGCCAAGCCGTCAAACTGGGCCGAGCCACATTGGGGTGTAGCATGCAGCCCTGGAGAAGAAGATCTCTGGCCTTTAGAAGGGCTACTGGAGGGGCTATTGATAATTTATTTAGCTAAGGGAACCATGGACGGTTGGGCCAGAATGGGGAAATTACAATGGCCATCAATGGCTCCTGTCGAATCTTGGGCAGTGTGTTCAGGACTAGGGGAGTTGGAAGAAAGGATGTATGCCAGGCAAAACTCCCAGCGCTGAGACAGCGCATCCTGACCCCTGGCCCTGGGATGGGAGAACTTGCAAAAGAAAGAAAACTGGCAGCTGGGCATGGAGAGGGCATCAAATCCACCTCCGGTGTTCCCCATAGCCCAAACCGTGGCAAGAGGAATTTCTGATTTAGTATCCACTCGTTCCAATCCAGGAACTGCCTGCTTAAAGAGTCTGCTTTTGTATTCTCTGCCCCCAGAAGGTAAGAAGCTGTTGTTAAGGATGATAGATTGCTCTCTGCCCACCACCGCTCCTTGTACCTCCCTGATTGGACATATATGCCACCTTCGTTCTGTTGTCCATTAACATTCTCACATGATGTCCCCGAACTAGAGGCGAAAAAGCTAGTAAGGCCTTCTGTTCCAGGCCATCAGCTCCAGATGATTGGAGGAAAGAGGAACCACTCCTTCCCATCTTCCTTGAGCAACCTCATCCTGACAGTGTGCTCCCCAACCCTTTAGACTCGCGTTGGAAGTAACTGTGATCACCTGCGACACAAAAAGTGGGAGGCCCCGATTTAGGTTGCTCGGTCTTGTCCACGTCGGGGCTTGCTTCACAAACTGAGATAGCAATATCTGTTGAACCAAAGAGTCTCTGTCCCATTGTTGGAGAAAGGCAAACTGCAGGTGTCTGCGATGTCATCTTGCCCATGCCACTGTGGGTACTGCTGCATTCATCAAGCCCAAGACCCTCATATAGTGTCTCGCTGAAACTGAAGGACTCCTCTTCAGAGCTCGGACTGTTGAGGCTAAGAGGGATATCTTCTCCTTCAGAAGGAACACTCTCCCCAATTCGGTGTCGAATAAGACCCCTGGATACTCCAACCTTTGTGATGGGATTAGCTGGCTTTTGCTGAAATTGATTAGCCACCCAAAGTCCTGAAGTATCTTCAGCGTTCTTGTCTGATGTCACACCAAGGCTTGTTTGGAATCTGCCAGGAGGACGACACTGTCGAGATGATGGAAAATTCTTACATTCTGCAACCGGAGAAGAGCCACCACCCCCAGAAGGAGCTTCGAAAATGTCCGTCAGCCTAACTGAGGCTGAATGGAAGACAGACAAACTGGTACTTAGCATCTCTGACTGCAAATCTGAGGAATCGATGGAAAGATGCGTGGACTGGGATATGTATATCCGCATCTGAACCACCGCTATGATAGTTCGCAGGGACACCATCCAAAAACTCGCTGGCCTTATGAATGTGTTCAAAAACTTTAGATCCAAAACTGGCCTGAACTTTCCCGAAGCCTCTTTTACAAAGAAGATCGGAGAGAAGACTCCTTCGCCTCTTTGTTCCTTCTGCACTGGAACAATTGCTCCCGCCTTCAACGGGCCTGGAATGCAGGCTTCTAATGAGTCCCTTTCTCCTTTTGTGGAGGGCCCGTGGGACCTCACAAAATGATTCCGCCCAGACTCAAGAAAAGAGAAACAGCCTTGCACCCACTTGTGGAATCTGGGCAGGCAGACTTTCAGAAAGATTTTTCTGTAGCCTTCACACCCTGGGTAAACTTGGGCTTTTGATCCTTGTGAGCTGGCTGGGAACACCACCAAGGCTGTCGCATATACTCCTTCCCTGGCTGATAAGATCTCGCATCTCGAAATTGTCTTCCCATGGGACGAAAGGGTTGCTGCTTCCTCCTTTCTTGTGGGATAAGACCTGACTTTCCACCGGTTACCTGCTGGGGGTTTTTCCAAACAAGACCTTCCCGCTATATGGCACTGAGCAAAGGCCCTGCTTTGACGCACTATCTGCAGTCCAGTACAAACGTCTGTCCATTACATCCCGAAATGCTATGGAATCTTCAAGTGGCAATGTCACATGCCTTGCCAATCTTTGGAGAGATGCATTGTCCCATATCTATGAGTCTTGAAACTGGAATGGGTAGAGCTCTGAAATCCTATTCTGAAGGCTTGATCTTTTGTCCATCTTTGACCACTTTTCCTCTATTAATTCCTGGATTTCAAACATTTCCGGAAAATTTGGCAATGCCTTCTTCAGATTAGGAAAATATTTCATCTTCTGTGGAGGCTGAGAATGTTCTTCTTCCCAGGCGATCACTTGCTTTACCGCCATGACAAAATCCGGAACTAGGGAAAAGTCAAAAGAATAAGACTCCCCATGATCTCCTTTTTCTGGAGAAGATCCTGCTTCCTCGGTCATGCTCTTGAGGTGACCCCTCCTGGGTCTTAGCCAAGGGACGTAGACCCCTTGAGGAAGATGACTTACTGAGACCTCTTTAAGGCCCTCTGCCACTGCCTGGCAGATGTACTCTTGCACTTGTGGAGACTTCGCTACTCTGTCTCGTGTCGCTTCCTTAAAGCATTCTTCACAGACCAGTTTCTTTGGCATTGTGGGAGCACTGCACGACCAGCATACTCCTGTCTCTAGTCTTGGCGATGAGCACCTTGCAGATCTAGACTGGTGATGAGAGGGAGATTGAGACCATCTCCTGGAGCTCCCTGACTGATGTCTAACTTCTTGCCCAGTGGACTCTGGTGATAACCGCCTGGACTTAGATTTATGCTTCCCTCCTTTATTTTTTCCCTCTTTTTTTTCTTCATGGGAAAAAAATAACACCATTCAGTTCTTCTTGTACCTGTAATCATGCAATCTTCGTGCCTCCACTTCAGGTCTAGGAGAATCCATAGTCCACTCTCCTATATTTAATAAAGCTGGGTTAGCATGGACAGATATCCCTCTCCTCCTCTCCTCTCCCCTAGCAGAGAAGCCACGCTGCTGCTATGAGCCACTCACCTGTGTTTGGCTGCATATACAGCGATTTCCCCCCCCCCCAAGCTCCCTATTTGCTCTATCCCCCTCCCTCAGAGCAGAACCCCCCTTACCACAGAAGCAGACTCCGCCCCACGGGCATTGAGGAAACAGGAAATTCACACGCCACCATTTTGGACCAGGGAATGACATGGAAAGGAGCCGGGAAACCTCTCCTCCCGGATCCAGAACCATGCCACCACCCCGCCAGAGAGGGGTACCGGAGGGGACCGTGCCATGCCCCCGCTGACCAGGGATCTAGAAACACAACTTGGGCTGCATGATCCGCCCGGGCACCAGATCGCTCATACAGGAGGGTTTACCTCCGTCTGGGGGCCTTCCACCTGGCGAGGCTAAACCAGGCAGGAAATCTTCAATTCTTTTTACTTGATAGTGGACAGTGTCGGCCCTGGAGCGAGGACAAAAAAAAGGAATGTAGGGGTGAAGGGAAGCCCTCCTTTTATTCAAGTAGGGGGTTGTCCTATGGGGGTCAGAAGGGTGGACCTTACCCATACATAGGCTGACCTGATGAGCTCAAGGAAAGAATTATATAAATCTGTGTACACAACTTCTGGGCAAAAGGACATAACCACTATATATGACAAAATGTGCCTGGTTCTGTACAGCCAAAAAAGCAGTTAGATGGATGGCCTGGGATCAAGACTGATCTAAGTAATACTTTGTAATTAGTCTATGCAGCAAATGCATTGCACATACATGTCAATCATTTTCAAAATTTGAGTGCAATTGTCCTGCTCCACTTCAATACCCAAGTCCACCTCCCATTTGCGAGAGAACAGAAAAAAATTAGAAATTAGGGTGCTATAGAGCAGTATTTCTCAACTCCAGTCCTCAAGGCGCCCAATCAGGTCATGTTTTCAGGCTCTCCATTATTTTGCACAGATCATTTGATCAGTTTCACTGCCTTAGTAATTACCACAGCCGTTTTATCTGAGGGAAATCCTAAAAACATTACCCGTTTGGGTGCCTTGAGGACTAGAGTTGAAAAACACTGCTATAGAGTAAGGGGATTAACCCTGGGGAATGTGGGTCATTTTTGCATTTAGATTTAAAAGAGGGAAGTGAAAGATTATCACTTGAGATGCAAGCAGTAGAGGAAATACTATATATTGTTTAACTTGTAGATTCCAAAATAGTTTGGAACTGGGTAAATGGTATTCTTTTTGTAAATTGGGAAAAGTTTCCATACTCTTTGGTGTAAGTATGAGGCTGCATAGGCAAACACTGCGGTCTGAGTATAGTGGCTATGTTCTTCAACTCCAGCAGCTGCATTTCCTTTAAGGCTAGCTTGGATGACCCAGGTCTTAAACTATTTACTCTGGCCATGGGTGCTAACAGGCCCACAAGGGAAACCTACCATAAAGGCAGTAGTGGGTAGCAGTTAAGGTATGGACACAGCAGCTTGGGTATCAGGATGCACAGCAGACAAGAGTGTAATGCAGTAAATGATTTTTATTCTAAATCAATAGTTTTAAGTCTATGGGCCAATAAAGGCATCTTGTTTGTTACCTTTCAAATAGAACTGATGCTTAATCCTATGCTCTGGTTTATCTGTGTCACCTGTGAAAATAGCATCTAATTCAAGTCATGCTGTGTGTAAGGCTCATCAAGTCATAGGTTTAGGATAGTTTTGAAACGCTTTAGTTGCATTTTGAAAATAATCTGCTAGTTTCCTAGGAGTAATTTGCTTTTGTGGGGGGGGGGGGGGGG
>BLSH010070641.1:200953-216715 GCA_018402905.1 Glandirana rugosa | reverse complement strand
TGCTAAACGGCCTCCCCATGAAAACTCTTGTTTAGCTATTTGTTCTAAAGAGGAGGTGAACTTTTGTTTAAAGGGAAGAAAGTTGTCTTTAAATAGGTTGACGGGGTTGTTAGGTAGGGCTATGCCAAGGTATGTAATATTAGATGTAGACCATTGATACGGTAGCTGGGAGGATATGGCGGCTCGCGTCACGCTATCTATGCCCAGGCCTAGAATGTGGGACTTAGAGGGGTTTACTTTATAGTATTAAATGGTACCAAATCTATGTAGTAGTTCATGTGCAGCTGGTAGGGAAGTGTATGGATTAGTCATAATTAGGACAATGTCGTCAGCGAATAAGCTTATTTTATGTGACTCACCGCCGATCTGTAGTCCAGTTATAAATTTGGCTGACCGTATATGTTCCGCTAGGGGTTCAATAGCTAAGTCAAAGATTACAGGAGAGAGGGGACAGCCCTGACGGGTACCATTAGTAATATGGAAGGATGAGGAGATGGATTCTGCAATAAATACATTTGCTGAAGGCGCTGAGTATAATGCCATGATTGCGTGCATAATATTGCCCGTGAAGCCAAACTTAGCCAGAACCGCTTGTAGATAGCCCCAGTGGACTCTGTCGAACGCCTTCTCTGCGTCCAAAGAATGGAGCAGAGAAGGCGTTCAGGAGGTCCTAGCCAGGTGTGTGATATTAACCTCCTGGTGGCGTCTGTTGCTTGTCTACCAGCGACAAAACCAGTCTGGTCTTGATGAATCAATAGGGGAATGTATTGCATCAATCTAGATGCCAATATCTTGGCGTATACTTTAATATCAGCATTTAGAAGCGAAATAGGTCGGAAATTTTGGGGGGAGGTCGGTTTTTTGCCAGGCTTGGGGAGCGCAATTATAAGAGCTTTTAACATTTCATGAGGGAAAGCAGAGGAGGACGCGGCGTCATTGAAGAGGTCACTCATGTGGGGAGAGAGTATTTCTTTGAATTGTTTGAGATACTCGCCCGGTAGGCCATCAGGGCCCGGTGCTTTATGGTTCGGGAGAGAGTCTATACATTTGGATATTTCCTTTGGGGTAAAGGGAGCGTTCAGACACTGGATCTGCTCCGCGCTAAGGCTGGGAAGTTTTATTTGCGCGAGGAAGTTGTTTATCTCTGCCTGCGAGGGTTGCGGTGTCTCTGGATCCGCTTTCAAGTTATATAGGGATTCGTAGTATTCGCTGAACGCATTCGCTATTCCTTGTGGGGTCATTACTTTGTCTTTGGTAGTAGGGTGGTATATGAATGGGATTTTAGCTTTATTACGAGCAGCACGAAGACGTGCTGCCATTCGCTTCCCTGCTTTGTTGTTGGTGGAATAAGCTATGGCTTTAAGTTTCCTGTGTGCTTTTTCATGTTTGTCTAATAGTAGTGCCCTAAGTTCTTGCCGTAGCTCTAACAATTTTATATTGAGAGATGCATTGGGTGTTCTTTTGTTTACGGTTTCAACCTCTTTGATGGAATTAGTGACCTCCTCCATACGCCGCGCCCTCCCCCTCCTTTCTTGTGCTCCCAATTTAATAAAAATTCCTCTTATATAGGCCTTATGGGCCATCCACAAAGTAGTGGACTTTTCTACTGAACCTTTGTTAATACTGAAAAATTGCTGCAATGACATTTGGAGTTCTTCCGCATAAGGGGAAGTTTTCATGAGGTATGTATTAGCCCTCCAAATATTAGGATTTTTGAGTCTATTGTGGTCCGCAATAGTTAGGCAAATTGGAGCGTGATCCGACCATGTTATAGGTGCGATGCTGGATTCAGATACCTGTTGGAGCAAATGTTTATCGGCTAGAAAAAGATCGATTCGCGTATATGAGTTATGTGCCGCAGAGTGAAAAGTATAGTCTACTTCTGTAGGGTGATGGCAGCGCCAAACATCATATACATCGTTCTCCATGAGATATTGTTGCATTGGGGATGGATGTCTGCTATGCCTGCTTGACGTGTCCAATTGAAAATTTGGTGCCAAATTAAGGTCTCCGCACATGAGCAATCTACCCTTTTGATTTTTCCGTATTTTCCGGGTTAGTTTTTTGAGAAATGACATCTGGCGGGAGTTAGGAGCGTAGAGACACGCGAGTGTAGTTAGGGTGCCATTGAGTTTGCAAATCATTATCAGGTAGCGGCCTTCTGCATCTGCTATTTCATGTATGGGTTCAAAATCAATAGATTCTTTAAGTATGATGGCCACACCCCGTTTCTTTTCTGTGCTGTTTGCCAAGCGAATGTGGGGGAACAATTTGTGAGAGAATGTAGGTACGGCAGTTTTTTTGAAATGGGTTTCCTGGACGCAAATTATATCCCCACCTAGTTTGGTTGCTGTTTGCCAGAGGGATGCTCTCTTTGCGGGGTGATTTAGACCCTTGGCATTAATAGATATAGCTTTGATAGCCATGATGGTGAGAGGAGCGCTTGGATAATTCCTTACTCACTGTTGGGTGGAAGGTACTTTTCTTGACGTTGGTTTGGTCCATCGATCTGGGAAGAGGTTCCTCGATGAGCTGTTGGTTTTCGGTTCGTTGTCGTGGGACTTCCGTTGAGTGCAGCGGGTGAAGGGGAGGGAGTGAAGATAGAAACAAGAGGAGAAGATACCACACGAAAACTGCGCAGCTGGTGAAGTTATGTTGCAGCTGCATGTGAAACTCTGGGGGAAACAGTTCAACCGGTTCAGCACCACCTATGTAGTGGAGGATACGTTGATGCAACTAGGGTAGCGTTAAATTGACCCATTAAGATTTGGAATTGCGGCTGGTTTTGTGCCACAGTGGTTGTTTCGTGTTTGGAGGCCTCCGGGTATTGCTTGGATCTGGAGGATCGGGAACAATACCCCATTCTTTGAGCAATTCCAACCCCGCTTCTAAGGAATGTATGGTTGTGAATTTGCCATTTCTTTCGATTGACAATTTAGTGGGGTGGCCCCACTTGTATATAATATTGTGATTGTGTAGCGCCTTGGTTATGGTGTTGAGGTTACGTCTGAGGTCTAGAGTGAATTTGGACAAATCGGCGTAGATCTGCACATTCCCATAGGGATCAGGAAGTTTCCCTAGGGCTCTGGATTTCCGCAATATCATGTCCTTCGTAGTGTAAAAGTGTACCTTTAATAGCACGTCTCTGGGGATGTTTTCCGGTAGGTATGTTGGCTTGGGGATGCGGTGGATCCGGTCTATCAAGAGCTCTATAGGTTGAAGGTCAGGGAGTAGAGAGCGGAAAAGCTCGGTGACATGTTGGTTCAGATTTTGTTGTTGGATTTCTTCAGGGATCCCCCTTAGTTTTAAGTTATTGCGTCTACTGCGGTCTTCTAGATCCGCAATTTTTGCGCGCAGCCACTTTCTCTCCTCTGCCCCATCCTCATTTGCATCCACCAAGTCATTCACTGTGCGTGCTATATCGCTGATTGCGTTTTCCACAGTATGAACTCTTTCACCTTCACCTTCATTCGTTGTAACGTCGCGATCGTTCGTATCACGATCCATGCACATCCGCGCCTTCGCCGGGCTCGCGCTTTCTGGGCTGGGTGGGCGTTTTGCTGCTTTCTTCTTCTCGGTCTCTCCGGCTTGATGAGCGGGCGCCATCTTGATTTCGGCGAGAAAAACTCGGTCAGTTTTTGAGGTTGTCTGACCTCTTTTCTTTTCCTGGACATCTTTTCCCTTGAGAGGGGTGAGTTATCTGAATTCCTGGCTATTTTTTGATTGTGGATCGGGTCTTGTAGCTGAGTAATCCTCCACGTTCAGCAGGAGCTCTAGAGACCTGCTGCCATCTGCAGTGCTTGCAAACCACGCCCCCCCCTCTGCTATTTTTCAACCTAAAAACGTCAGCGTCAAAAACCGCCGGTACAATATTAGGTGGCGTTTGTTGCTGTTTTGTGGCGTCGGCGTCAAAAAACGTCAAAACGTTACAGCCTCAGAACGCGATGGCCATGGGTTCTACTTTCTGCTCACTTATTACATTAGTACAATTGAATGTATTTATATTTTTTATTTACAATTTTAAATGAGTTTATGTATTCAGTATCCCTTAAATGTTAATTAAAGCCAGACATATTTGTTTTATTTACAGGACAAGCTTTGTGCTTAGCAGTAAAACCTTCATCTTTGATTGGTCAGTAGATGAAACCTTGACAGAATTTGCAAGCAATATGAAAGTCCAAGGATGCAGTACTTAGACCCAACATTTAAACGGTTTCGCAGAGCAGACAACACATAATTATTATGGAATTCTGATTAGCCCCAGGGTAAAACAGCTGCATGTAAACATTAAAAGCAGCCCAGTCAAAAAAAAAAAAAAAAAAAAAAGGAAGACTACTTCCCTTTCCTGTTGCTCATGCTGCCAAAAAGATATTTTTTTTGCAGGTAGGATTGTATTTTTTGTTTTTCTTGCCGACAGGGTTACCTTACCTTATACTGTCCTCGACATATGCATATCAGTCTGTCATCAAATACATGAATATATTCTATATACAGCATTGCCTGCTTATTTCTTGTTAGTGTACTACAGTTTTTGCACTCACATACAAATATGATTAAACTAGTTGCCTTTTATCTTTGTCTACATAATCAAAATTCAGAAAGAGATCGTGATTTGCAGCAAATCAAAGGAATCTTTCAGGAAGCAAAATGCCTGTGTGATTAGATCCTTCTTCACGGCCCCACAACTAAGGGTTGAATACTACTTAAACCACAGCCTAATCACAGATATTTTTCTTCATGGTAAATTACCTTGAAAGTAAAACGTGACACCATTGGCAACTCAAAAGTATGATTAATGTATCCGCATAAATTACCTTTAGATTCAAAAGATCCAAAGACGTTTAAGCGAATTTCAACTTTTCCTGTGAAATTCAAGGCTTGCCCGTCAATTCAAAGAAATCTCCCCATTGGTGCCCAAGGGCCCATTTACATCTGTGCATTCCGATTTACACACACGTATTAAGGAAGCCTGTTCTTTTGAATGTGCTGTCTAATGCGCAAAAAAAAAAAAAAAAAAGGGAAGACGTGCACTTGCTAATTTTAGCAAGGCAGTGCACAACAAACCACAGTAGAGGGTTATTGTCTGGTGCGGTGTTCTGCAATTATGTGAAGTTCTTACCAATAGGGGGGGAACAGGGGAAGAAGGGGTATGTTCACCTTTACAGGAAAAGCTGAAATTTGTATAGCATGTCAACTGCCTGTAGTTCTGGATCTCCTGATATCTTTGACATTTAGTTTTCAATTTTTTTTAAATTACTTAATATTATTACAATATTAAACAAATGTAGGTACAGCTGTTGCCCACTGGATTTTAAAAGGTGCATGTTCCAATGCCTTCATCCTTACCCAATTAGTCACTAACCTGGAACAGGTATGAAGTTCAGGTATACTAACATTTCACTGTCACTAGAACTAAAAAAAAAAAATGAAACTTGTCAGCTGTAATGTGCAGGTATCCTAAAGATGCCTGCGTATACCTGCAGTAGTCTCCAAGTCTGCTGCATCTTGTCTGCTCCTTCTGGGCAGTGTTGAGCTTGCTAACTACTTTCTGCCGACACATATTCTTATTAGCTCATCATTATAATGGATTGCTTTATTGGCCAATAGGAATGTGCAGGAGGCAGGGAGAGATTGGCAAGCTTCACCACCATCAAGAAGTGCCAATATTTGAGCATAAAAAGAGACATGGAGGCACGTATGTGCAGGCTAAATGTCTGCACGTCAGGACTCGCAACATTTTTTTTTTTTCCGTTTTAGGCATAGCAAAAATGTGTTTAATAGGCAACTATAAAATACCACCTACAGTAATTTTATTCTAAAATCCAGACAGCCAAATTGCTATATATATTTAAATATACAATACCATTATAGACACTTTGTTACAGCTGTGCAAGTGCTGATCCTGCTGAAATCCAATGTAGTGTGGTGACGACACATTGCCTCGGATGTACTAAAATCCAAAGCAGTGTTATCAGCCCTGTCCAGGCTACTGGGAACTACAGAACACCTCCTCTGAGTAATGGAGATGAGAAGAGGGAGTCATTTTGTATCAAGAACAAGCAATCCAGGGTGACATCAATGCTTCTCCATCAATACAGTAGTTAATGTGGTCACCCTAGGACAGGAAATGTGTTACTCGCAAGTTCACAAAAGTTAAAAGTAAAGGGGGGAAAAAAAGCCTGAAAAAAAATGCAGCCAGCACATCTAATGGTGGCTAAGCTGCAATTTTTGTGCATTGGTTTAGATACACCTACACTGAAATTCGTAGCCAGTGACTTGTTATATTACCTACCTATAGTTGTGTGGAAATGTAAGCACACCTCTTGGAAATAGTTGAATGTATTTGAACAGGCAAACATTAGCTCTTGGTAAAAAACGGTGCCTACAGCTAAAGGTGGTACACAAATAACTTATTTTCTAAATTAACAAAAATGTGAATTTGTCATATGGGAAAACGTTAATATACTCCTACATTTGATTGCACTTTAAATCCAGGAAATTTGAATCTAGTGTTCCAGATTGTGCTAGTCATTTTCCCATTGAATGCAATGATTGGACGAAGTGGAAAGACGAGGCAATGACATCATGGTTTCCACTAAGTTCAGAGAAGGTTTTGCTTTCCTTGAGTAAAATGCAAGGCACTCTTTGAATGGCACCTATGCCAAGCAAGTGACCTCATGTGTTCACAATGCAGCAGGGCAGCTGCTCGGTATGGGACATGGAAGCTAGTGGAAATCACTGCAGTGGCGTTGTCTATTACAGTGATTTCTGGCTTCTAGAGGGATCCCACAGGTATGGTATTATTCATAGTTACATTGTACATTTTGGATAGATAGATGTAAACCTATCTATACCTGGAACTTTTTTTTTTTTAAAGAAGAAAGAGGGTTTTGGTCTGCCTTAGGTAAAGCCCTGATTTGACTCCCATTTGAAATTTTGTAGGGGAATTTTGAAAACAGGCACTTTATGCACGGAAACCCATAAACATCTTGCAATTGAAAAAAATTATGCATGGAACTAGTAAAGGATTTTACAGAGCGTCAATGTCAGACACTGGTGGGCAGCTATACAAAACAGGAGGCAGCTTTTGATGCCAAGGGTGTACATATGTTCTTCCACAGTACACCATTACATCTATATATATTTTTGTTGAATAAATTATTGAAAAGGCAAATGTTTCTTGCGTTCGTATTCCATTGAAGGGACTTTATGTACCAAGCCCACCTATAATGTTTACCAGGAGGTAAGAACAAATCTTTACTTCTCAATTTGTTAATGTGCCTGGTCCCCAGTTATCAACAGAAGGCAATCATGATAAATATGCAAGTTATTGTTTGAATTAATATCCCATCAACCCACATTGCAGCTTCCCAGCTTTTTCAGTGTGAGGGCATGACCAAACAAATTAGGCCATTTGTGTGTATTCCTAATGCTTGAGAATTTTGGATATCAGGTACCCAAAAAGTATACATTTCTGACAAAGGTGATCAACAAAGTTATATGATGAACTCAATTTAAAAAAAAAGGTATATAAACCCCATCCCTAAAGGACTTAAAGCGGAGTTCCATCCAAAAATGGAACTTCCGCTTTAAGCACTCCTCACCCCCTTACATGCCACATTTGGCATGTAATTTTTTTTGGGGGGGGGGGGAGTGCGTCCCCAGGTTTCAGAGGGACTTCCTGTCCCTCTTCCACCTTCCGCCTAGGGGACTCCTCCTCTCCTCCTAGGCGGCCCCTCCCTCCTGGCAATCTTCTGGGACACGTCACAGGTCCCAGAAGATTGCCTGGCCACTGGCAACGTGCAGCGCGACTCGCGCATGCGCAGTGCGTGCCCGGCCGTGAAGCCACGGCCGGTGCCCACACCTGCAATGCCGGCGCCGCAAGGAGGAGGGGGGAGACGAGCGAGGCTTCGGGAACAGCCGTCGCTGGACCGGGAGACAGGTAAGCTACTGTTTATTAAAAGTCAGCAGCTAAACTTTTTGTAGCTGCTGACTTTTAATAAACAAAAAAAGCATGGAACTCCGCTTTAATTTGAAGGCACATTTGAAGAACTTAATTTGTACACCTTTATTGTTTTTTGTGTCAGGACTGCTTTTCTCCCCATACAAGTGCATGGGGATGCAATTCATGGACAGAGGCCTTTGACCTGTAGCTGACCTCTTAAAGGATAAGTTCACCTTGGGGAACAAGTTACATGGTCCAGCATCTGCAGCTCCACCCCATCCCTGTGACAGTCAGCCAGTCTTCTCCCAGCACCCACTGTCACCATTTGAAAACAGAGCACCCGTGCGGGGCTCCGCCCACATGGCCGCATCGTTCATGCAGTTACCTGTGAATGCCTACAAATTCCGCCAGCCATTGCAGCCGATAGCTTATACATTTCAATGAGCTCATCATGCAGAGAGCTGTCACATAGCTGCAGCCCCCCCCCCTTGCCCCCCCCCCCCCGCACTGAGCTCGGCGGGGGGAGCACTCTCACAGAAACGTTCGTCTCTGTTTATAATGATCGCGAGGGCCAGTCACTGCACCCATATCCTGATCTCTGCTCAGCTGGATCCTGTGATCATAATGATCACAGGATCCAGCAGCAGCGCGCTGCAAGCTCCCGTTCTGCAGGACGTGTATAGATGTCCTGTCAGAACGGGGAAGCTCCCACCCGGCCTTATTTATTATATATATATATATATATATATATATATATATATATATATACATATACAGTGGCCGGGTGGGAGGTGGTTAAGATCCACTGGAGGCAGTTCTTGCCACTTAGGATCTGTGTTGTGGTAGAATGTGGAGAGATGTCATAATGGAATAAAGTCATGTAAGCGGTCTAACATGTCTAATACATACACAAGAATATAAAATCAATGCAGAGAACGAAGAGGTTTAATAAAAATCGAAACCGCCATACAAAATTATTTCTCAGAAGAAAAAACTGGATTTGCTATGAAGGACATTAAACACATTTGTTCAGAATAGTAAGATTCTTTTAGCCGACGTCTGAACCACTGGTTTAAAAGGATTTCTTCCAAAACATTCTCTAATAGTTCAAAACGCTACGAATGCTGAAGAGAAAAAAAAAAAACAAAAAAATTGTATTAATATTTCAGCTTTTATCCACATTGTGTAAATAAAGAAAGCAGAGTCAAAAGCTAAACAGTGGTGCTAATGGTTTTAATTGGACCACAGCAAGTAGATCGGACAGCATTATATTTCTAAAATCAATGCCATGGGAAAGAAAGATTCAAAATAATAAGCATTTGGTTTTCCCCCTTCCTTCCATTTATGAATAAAAATTCTTTGTGAGAAATCTCCCCAATTATTGGCTTTCGAGCAACCCAGATCTCTAAAATTTGAAAGTTTTCGCTGTCACCGACATAAAGTAGCTTTTTACACACACCCCATTTGCTGATCCTTCTTCTGGTGAATGAACTAGGAAGCACTGTGTATTACATCACTTCCTATGCTCCATAAGCTGCAGTGGCGCTTATTTCCTATGTAATGGCATTTACGAATGACAACTACCATTGCACTACACATGATATATATTAGGTGCGCATGCTGAACTGGGAGTAATAATTCTAGGACCATTATTCACTTTTAATGTGGAAGATGAAGGTTCACCCTTGAAACTGGTCAGTGGTAATGTATGCTAGGGACAGCAGCTGCATACTCTCCAACAGGATCGACTAAAGGAATTTCTTCTGTTCAATAAATGTTGAGCGGCTCTATTCCTGGTTGTCATCTTATGTGATATAGCAATTCTATAAAGAACACTTGTGAGTACCACGTTAAACTATTTTTTTTTCTCATTAAACTATTTTTAATAAAGGTGTCAAATAATGCTTGTGCACTGTTTTTTTCTATAGCCTTTACAGCTTTGCTTATAGAACATTTTCAGTACCAAGATGGTCAATGGTTCCATGGACACATGCAATTTTAAGGCTTCACATGTTTGGCATCTACTTACTCAGCACAATATCATATATGAATTACTAAAAATGGGTGATAAAACAGTTTGTGCATACTAAAGTTAAGTTAAAAAAAATGAAACTTATCACTAGAATTATATTCTACCAGGTCTCCATTTCCAGAATGCATGTCTGGAGGTTTTAACTAAATCTTCAGAAATAAAATGTGAAATTTAACATGCATGAAAAAAAAAAAAAACAGAAAAAAAAAAAACGAGACTGTATGCATACTACTCTCAGCTCTTTTATCATTCCGGCATAAAGCCCCTTTTTATCATTCAACAAGCTTAGGAGTGTCAGATATGTGTCCCCTGACATACATGTTTCCTTTAACTGCATATCAGTATGCACCCGAAAGGGCATGTTCCGGCATTATCTAAATTTACCCCCAAACCTTCTTTCCCCACCTCTAGAGCAGGTTTTCCTTTCACTTTATTCCAGTAGTGAGAAACAGCTTTCATTACTGCCTGTGATATCACCAGGAGTATCTGAAAAACATCCCTGGCACTATCACTATCTTGGGGGAAACAAACATCAATCAGTTTAGGCAAATCCATCTTGATAATCGTTTGTTTCCAGATTAGATGGCTGAGCTTGTTTGTACAGTAGCTGTCAAAATTTGCCCGAAGACATAATAATAAAGATAGAAAGATAGATCATATTCTACTCTCCAGACTGGCCAACAGATCTCATTTCTACAGGAGCATCAATGGATGTCAGTATTTGACATGACTGAAATAAACAAACCTCTTTCCAGTGTGCATCAGTTCAAAGGCTTCATTAATAGCAGTGAAAGGTAAATTGTGTGTTACAAATTCGTCAACTTTCATTTTTTTTGCCATGTATTCGGAGACCAGCTTAGGAACACTGTCCACACTCTTCCAACCTGGTAAGAAAAAAAAAATAAATAAATGTGTTAAAAACGTCCATTATGCAAGCACGTGATGCACATTTTTTTTCCCCCCAACCCGAAAGTGTTAACATATTAGCAGTTCCTGCAAAGGCATTTTTTTTAAATCCTCTGTTAGTGTTGCCATTATAGCCTTGTGTGGTAGGATAAACTAAAGAGCAACTGAAATCTGGAAGGCCCAAAAAGGCAGACAGACAGATTGCAAAGGACTAATCACAAACCTTGCTTGTGGTCTCATTACAGCTGATCTTGTTCCATTACTTAGGTTTTATGTACACTAGTCTACACTGGCAGCTCTTAAGGGTTTAGGAGCTTTTGGCATTTTTTTTTTTTTACCAAAGCTCCTAATCTCAACTCCATAAAGCCTAAAGTGTCAATGTACACATAGAATTTTAGCAGAGTTTAGAGCTGCTGTGCTTAGGAGAGCTTTAACCTCCTCCTGAACGCTCAAAAATCGCTTTCAGGATAGGAACCTTTTAACCGCCGGCCTTGGGAGAACACAAACCGCGACGTGTTTTTGCCGTGTTTTGCCTTTTCCCACAGCCGTGGTAAATATAGGCTAGTTTACATGAAGCCCATCCATGCTTCTTTCAGCATTGCATCTGTGTGGTGTCGGCATTGTGATAGAGGCAGGATTTTGGTTTCTCATAAGAGCACACAGGAGGCGCAAATGCCTAGTGCATTAGGAGCTCTGAGGAAGGGGATGCATATCCAAAACGTCAGCTTGCTGACATCGCTGACTGCTGAGTCATCCATTGCCACGTTTTTTGACCATCAGAGAGTGTCATGTGTAATTGCTTCTGTCGTTTGTGAGTAATTCATTTAACTGTTTGGTTTCCTTTAATAAACCATAGGAAACGCACTAGGCATTTGCACCAGTGTGCTCTAGTTGGATTCCCGTCAGAAGAGGGCTGCACCACTTAAGTATTTGCTTTTGAGATTTATAGATAATGCATTGATTCCTGACCGGTGACTGGCCTTTTGAATGCTGGAGAAATAATTTGCTCTTTTGCTTTATCATGTCATAGCTTAGCAAGGAGTACAATGAGAAGCAAAACAGGATTTTTGACTTACCTGCAAAATACCTTTCCTTGAGTACATCACAGGATAAAGGAAAGTTCATTCTTAGATCACTGGGTTATGCTCCACCTATGAGTAACTGGATACTGGCAAATAGCAGGCTCAACAGAAACAGTTTTAACAGAACAAGACGAGGGATAACGGAGAAGGCTATTTAATTATGTAAATGCATAGGAGCAATCAAATAACTGGTATCCATGCTCACACAATGGGGATGATATACTAAAACTGGAGCACTTAGAATCTGGTGCAGCTGTGCATAGTAGTCAGCTTCTAACTTCAGCTTGTTCAATCAAGCTTTGACCAAAAAAAAAAAAAAAAAAAAACTGGAATCTGATTGGTGCAGCTGTGCATAGTAACCCGAAGAAGGACATATCAAGTAGAAAACCACATGAGTAGAATATTACACTCATCACCACCTTTAAAAGACAACGTTGACTACTAATGTGGTTCTCTACTTGATATACCTTTTTTTAGATGGACTAATAAAGTTTACACTTTTTATAATGACTGAGAAGACCCTTACAGAGCTGCCAGTAGGACTTTCTGACCGAAGCTGAGGCCTAAACATCCACCTGGTAAAAATGTAGGAGCAGAAGAACAAGGGATCGCCTTACAGACCTGAAAAACCAAGACCTCATCAGAATACTGTACTTTATTAATCCCAAAAGGGAAATAATCACTCATTTTTATCTGGTATTGCTTGCTGACAAAACTGAGGCAATGCTGGGATTAGAGAAAAAAAAATATGCTGGGTGGTGTCAAGCTTTGCTATTTACCAGTGTCCAATCACCTGGAGGTGGATCAAAACCCAATAGTCTAAGAATTGACTCTCTTTTGTCCTCTAACGTATCTTTAAGAAATAGTAACAAGTTGTCCAATGCTAGCAGTCAAAGACAAAGTACCCTAATCTCACAATGCAGATATACATGGGTAGGGCGTGCTGACGTCACCGCTTCTTGCCTCGAGGATTATTTAGGTCAGCTGGCCAGCTGGATTTAGATTGTGATTTTATTCCATTGATGCAAGTGCAATACTGCTCTCTAATAAACCGCTTGTTACAATATTACACTATTGCCCGTTTCTGTCTACTCGCATGTTATGGACTGTCATTGACTCCTGCATGATTGGGGACTGTTCAAGACTGGGAGTACTGATCGGCAGGTGGTGTGCCTCCTTCTCCCCTGGGGACCCTGGCGGGGTCAAGCCATAGACCCATACAACACTCACCTCTGGTAAGGTTCCAATTCTACTGGTGGAGGCACTGTCTGGTAGTCTTAGTAGGCACTGGGCGATTTCCATTTCTCATCTTTTGGACCCTGGCGGGGTTAAGCCGCTTGCTTGGACCCTGCTTACTTCTGGTAAGCATTTAATCCTATTGGTGGAGGCACCATTTGTAAGTGATATCAGTTACTGGGTGATATTTTCATTTTGTATCACTGAATGGAAAGTTTCTCCCATATACTGGTTTAACAATACTTCACCATCTGTGGACAGCTTTAAAACCATTAAGTGGACTGGTGAAGATGGTTGCTCCTTTTTTCCCCTTGGGGGGCCCTGGCGGGGTTAAGCCGCATGCATTCAATTCTATCGCTGGAGTTATTTTTAATCTGTGAAACTGAAGCATTTGGTATATTCAAACTACAACCTTACACCTATATTGGAAGAGTACTCATTTGACTTTTTAGTTTATAAAAGGACAATTTAGGGGGTTGGTCTACACATGCAATAGACCTGCACCACCTCCTTATAGTTCATTGGGACTGTGATGTACACAATTTTTATACATAATTTTGATTTTTTACGTTTATCTGCCATAGGAGGACTTCCTTCTTCTCCTTTGTAATTTACAAATAGACCGTAGTTCAATCCATTGTGTCTTATCATCCAATGTTTTTTTTTTTTTTTTTTAATTAAGCGCGGCCATTCCCCCTATGTACATCTATGAGGCTGTAGGTAACGGAGTGCTTAGGCACACTCACATACCAGGAAATACACTGCTATTTTTCAGGAAGAATTCCAGACTAAAAAAAGAAAAAAAAGAAGGGGAAGATGATTTTTCAGGTTACTGTTTAGGCACAGCCGACATTTCAAAATATTCCCTATAACAAACTTACTGGCCCATGGAGTCCAGGGATGTCTTCCCTACTGCCAAATCTTCTTAGGGCTATGGATCCCCAATGCCACAATCTTGGATTTGGAAGCCAGCTGTGACTTCATGATTCATGGCTGGCTCCCCAGCAAAACTGGTCCTGCAGCCTCCTAAAATGTGTGACGCTATTCCAGAAGGCTGCAGCCTAAGGTAATGTAAATTGTTAATTGAATACCTCCCCTAGCATGTATTCTATAGGGGTTATTTTTAATATTTTCCTAATAAATATTTGATTTTATGCTCAATATATTTGGCTTTCATTCCCTTGGTATCGCAAAGGCCCCAGTTCCCTTGAGGATTTTGTTATTGAAATTTGGAGCCGATACCAGACATTGGTTTGTTTTTAGTTGCACAACTGATATACAGACAGACTTTATAAAGTGTTTTAGTTTAGCTTTTTTTTTTTTCCCCCCACCATGTGCCAATATTACTCCACGTGTAGTTCTTCCTCTTTATACCTTGTTCTGGCACAACTGTAAAATATAGATGATCATTTATGGACTTGGACTAGGCTCTATTACAGCCTCTCTCAACCTTTTCAACACTGAGGAACCCTTGAACTAATTCACCGATCTCGGGGAACCTCTGCTAAAAATATACAACTTATGATACATTGGTGTGATGGTCAGTGGGAAGAATGCTCCTTACACTTGTGGTCATTAGGAAGAATTATCCCTTTACAGACAGCTAAAAAGATCAAGGAGGTCATTGTTGGCTTTGTTGTCTATGCAGAGTGGGGATACAGGAAGTGTCAGGTTCGGGTGGGGGGGGGGGGTTACAGTTTAGAGGGAGGCAGATTACATAGCACAAGCACTGTGCTGTTTAATCTGCTTTAACCACTTCAGCCCCGGAAGGATTTCCCCTTTAGGACCAGAGCCCTTTTTGCGATTCGGCACTGCGTCGCTTTAACTGAAAATTGCGCGGTCGAGCGACGTTGTACCCAAATGAAATTTGCGTCCTTTTTTTCCCACAAATAGAGATTTCTTTTGGTGGTATTTGATCATCGCTGTGTCATTTCTGATCGCCGCTATAAACAAAAGAAGAGCGACAATTTTGCAAAAAAACCCAAATTTCTTACTTTTTGCTAAAATACAAATCCAAAAAAAATATATAAAAAAACATTTTTTTCTATCAGTTTTGGCCGATTTATATTCTTCCTCATATTTGTGATAAAAAAAAAAAACGCAAATCAGCGTTTGAATGGTTTGCGCAAAAGTGGTCGCGTTTACGGATGATGAGAATTCATTTCTGGGGTTTTTAATTTTTTTTTATTTTTTACTAGTAATGGTGGCGATCTGCGATTTTTAGCGGTACTGCGATATTAGGGCGGACATGTCGGAACATTTTGACACTTTTTTGGGACCATTGGCATTCCTGAAACTAGTGTCGGAAGGAAATGTACCTTTGACACTAGTGAAGGGAAGGGGACAATCCCGTCGGGGGTATGTCATTCTTGTGCGGGTCCCTTGTGGCAATTGGGAATCTCGCGGGGGACGTCCAATTGGGGAAGTGACGGTTACCGTAAATGTGTCATTAGTCACGTAAAAATATCGTGACTAACGACATATGTACGGTTACCAGGGTTTTTTCACAGTTTTACAAGGCTGTACAGGCGGGATTATAGCGTCATGGCGATTTTTAGCGT
>BLSH010070641.1:185426-200811 GCA_018402905.1 Glandirana rugosa | reverse complement strand
GGGGGCATCGCGGGTACCCGGCGGAGGTCGAATCCGCAGCACCCGCTCCATGGCCACAGTGAGCGCGCGCTCACTGTGCGCGATCTGGCGGCCGCCTACAAGAGCCACTCTGTTGCCGTCAAATGCCGATCAGCGGTCGGCAAGCGGTTAAAGGGACCAGGATCTGTTTTTTTTTTGGGTTAACAAAAACGTTAAATTTCAGAGAGATAGTGTAGCACGTTTCCCAGTATCAAGTATTTGTTTACAGTGTCATGATGCCCGAGGACACGGGTCTCCTAGGAACGCCACGTAGGAATATAAACTCTTTGATGTAGACAAATGTTTTTCTGTAGTTTAAAACCAGAACGTATTCCAAATATTCCAACAGAGAAAATAAAAATATAAGATCTCCTAATCTCAGATTGCTAAAAAAGCAAAATTGGTTATGTAGTATGCCAGCCTTACCCCCGAAAGCAGTTCCTTTCCATGTACGTCCAGTGACTAGTTGGAATGGGCGTGTTGCGATTTCCTGGCCAGATGCTGCTACACCCACAATGACACTTACACCCCAGCCTTTATGGCAGGCCTCCAAGGCAGCACGCTTAAAAAAAAAAATTAATAAAAAAAATAAAAAAATGATAGAATAAATAATAATAAAATATACTGGTAATTTGCTGTATGTTAGACGCAACACACTGGTTTTGAAACAAAGGTTTGTAGCTAAATAAAATAAGCTTAACATGAGGAAAAAGAAAGAAAATTAGTCCATTATGTGTGGAAAACCAGTCACTAAAACATGACGTTGAAGCAGTATTAAAACCAAAGGAACTAAACAGTATTATTGCAGCTTAAAACTCCAAGTGTGATGGTTGCATTACTTTTATATATTTTTTTTTGTTTACAAACTAATTGAGGTTAAATTGTGGTACAATCAAACATTTCAATAGAAAAATAGTATATAAAGCCATTCCTATATATAACTTTTAAGAAATTGACATGTAGAAAATTTATCAAAGCAATCTTTCCAAAATTTTTTGTACAAAGAAATGTTTGGGTCACTCAACTCTCAAACAAAATGGGAAAACCTCCAATCCCCCCATGGACTTATCTACTCATAACACACTACCTACGTTCCTACCCACACTACCTACCCTGAACAACAGCAACTCCTCCTACTCTAGGCCACTAACACCTTTCTAAATGCTCTGTGCGCGCAACTTCCCCCAAACACACCCAATAGCCTCGACACACTCTCCTTTTTGAATCAGCAGCCTGTAAGGCATGGGAGAGGGACCTCTCCCTTTCACTTACACCAGAGGAGTGGGAACAAATCCACCTCAATATACACAAAGGCTCAGTGAATGTCTCCACGCAAGAGAACGGATTCCAGATCCGGTCACGCTGGTATCGCACGCCAACCCTCTTGCACAAATTCAAACACACAATACCAGATACCTGTTGGAGATGCCATAACGACCGAGGCATGTTACTCCACATATGGTGGTCCTGCCCTCAGATCCAATAATTTTGGAAAAAAGTCCACCGTATCACAACCCGTGTGACGTCCTATGATCTGGACTTCACTCCTGCCCAGTATCTTCTACACCTCGCACATAAATCCTATCATAAGTCCCTTGCCATGCACCTAATCAATGCGGCGAAACAATGTATCCCAAATTCACTGGGGGTCTCCCAACCCCCCCTCGGTGAAGGAATGGTTTGACAGAATCAAGAAAGCTTCAGAAATGGAAGAACTAATACACATTTCTCGTGACACACCCGGAAAATTTGGGGTCAAGTGGGCTTGTTGGACACATTTTCTGACCACCCCTGAATTCACACAGCTAAATTCTCAAAACGCGTAAAGGCTAATACCCCAAAATGCACTCAGCGCCCCAGTCCATGACTCTTCCCATTCCATTACCCTTCCTTCTTACGAAGTAGGAATGCCACCCCTTGTTCATTAAGGGCCGCCCCCCTCCACAAAGCACTGGACTCCCTTTAGCACTTAATTACAATGGATCTGGACCCAGGGAGGGAAGGAAGAGGCGGCCGCCTGACTTTCCCATTCCCCCCCCCCCCCTTTTTTTTCCCTCTCTCTATCTTTCTCTCATTTTCCTCCTTTTCTCTCTTCCAGGCCTATACTAAACCCATGTTGAAATATATCTCAACAGATATCATCTATACACCTTTCACAGTACCTGACATAAGACACAATCTACGAAATCCCCTCCATTCAGTAACAAATGTGCATCCAGACCCATATGACACTCATCTCATGGACTGATCTATGCTAAGCCCCCCTGGCCTATCCTCCTTCCCGAACGCAACCCACACCTAGCTCTCTTACTATATATATCAGCCTAAAACAATGTCATGACTGCTAGGGCCCAGGTTTGGCATTGTATTTTAACCTCTAGACTGGTTTATATACAGTGTCTATATATCCTAGGTCGCAATGTTATTTCGTTGTACCTTCAATTTGGACTTACATGACCTTGGGTCAAAATGACTGTACGCTTTTGTCATGCAAAACTTAATAAAGTATTTGAAACAAAGAAATGTTTTATCCGCAATATAAATTTTTTTTTATAGCAAATAAAGTTTATATACAAGTTAATTTCCAGCATATATCTCTATTTTTTTCCGTTAGGTCTTGTAAGACTTGAATGATGCTAATGTGATAGAAAAATGAATCAATTATTTGCATGACTAAACATTATATATCTCAAACCATGAGAAACCATGAGTCCCATTATTTGTTATAAAATTGTATGTTATATAATAAGTGAAAGATTTTTTTCCATCAGGTTAATGGAATTCTTGTTTTTAATTGGCTTATTGGAACTGAAGGAGATTTCCAGTGATAGGCTATAAGCCAATGAAAAGCAACACATTTTGTATGCACAAGTCTCATATGTGGTGTAGATAAACCTTGAATTTTAGAGAATAGGCAATTCTGGAGAGCGAGAGTTATTTAAGAACCTGAGATCAATGTGGCAAAGTCCCTTAATTTATTCCAAATTTGTGAGACTTTATCACATTCCCAAAATATATGGGAGAATGAAAGGTAAGTTACCTCTAAAGCACGCTTGAGGTACTGTAGGAAATATTTTATGTTGTTTTGTAGGAGTATAAATTTGCACAGATTTTGAATACAGGATTCCCATTCCTTCGTGGAGAGGGAAACATAGTCCGACTCCCATTTTTGCATGTATGGTAATTTCTCTTGGGAATTTATGTTTAGCATTTAGTGATCTATATTCAAAATCAGACCTTGTCCTCTAGGGAATTTTTGACAGATTTTTTTCATAAAATGATGGAGAGTCTATATTTAAGGTTTGGAAATATGTACTACAAAAATCTGTAAACATTTACATAATGTTCATTATTTGAGATTTTTCTTTTAAAAGAGGGGAAAAAAAGAGGTGAAGGTAGAGTTTTCTATAAGCTTACATAGTTTGGTTATGTTGTTGTTAGTTGTTGTGAGAATTTAGGATAACCTATAAGGCCTCATACACACGGGCGTATCTAAAAAAATAAACAAAACGTCGGGTCCGACATCAAGGAAAAAAAGTCGACGTTTTTCGGCGTTATGCATTGGCGTTTTTGAGCGTTAGTGAGCGTCGGCGTCAATAGGCGTTTTTTTAAAAAAATCATCCCTCTGCTATTTTTCAACCTAAAAACGTCGGCGTCAAAAAACGCCGGAAAACGCCGGTACAATATTAGGTGGCGTCTGTTGGCGTTTTGTGGCGTCGGCGTCAAAAAACGTCAAAACGTTACAGCCTCAGAACGCGATGGCCATGGGTTCTACTTTCTGCTCACTAACGCCGACGCCACCTACAGCTCAAAAACGCCGACGTTTTTATGGGGCCATTGACTAACATGGAGAGCTGCAAAAAACGCCAGAAAACGCCGGCGTCAAAAAACGTCCGTGTGTATGAGGCCTAAAAGGTAGCCTGTGGAGGGTTGGGTGAGGACATTTTACATTTTTTGTTATAAAGCTTCTACAATTGGTAGGATTGTTGTACTATATAAGGCCTCATGCACACAGGACTTTAACAAAACGAGCTGTAAAACTAGTACCGACGGCAGAAAAAACGCATATTAAAAACGTGATTTTATCAGAGTTTTGCATTGGCATCAATACACATTTTTACGCACTAGCTTTAAGTCGCGTTTCTCTGTCTCTATTCAAAATCAATGGTTCCCTGTGGGAGCCCATTGATTTGAATAGAAGTCGCACCAGAAGTCGGATCATGATGATCCAACTTGCGGTGCGACTTGTGGATTTGCATGGGGTTCCTCCCAAGACAATACCAGACCCTTCTGCCTGGCTGTGTGCTCGGATAAGGGTCTGGTATGGATGTTGGGGGGTGGGGGGGGGGGAACCCTACACCGTTTTTTTAGCATTGGGGTTCCCCTTAAAATCCGTACCAGACCGAAGGGTTTGGTACCTCTTGGGGGGAACCCTACGCAATTTTTTTTCTTCATTTTTGCAGGGGTTCCCCTTCAAGATTCTCAGCACACAAGTCGCACTGCAAGCCGGATCATCATGATCCGACTTCTGGTGCGACTTCTGCTCAAATTAATGGGCTCCCATAGGGAACCATTGATTTTGAATAGAGACTGAGTAACGCCCAACGAGGCGTAATGCTGTGTATACAACGATAAGCTGCGTTTTTCAGCGCTAGAGCGTTTTTACAGCTGAAAAACGTCTCTCAGAACCCACTAGTCTTGCGTTTTTTTTTTTACCGCTCAAAAACGCCACAGCCAAAAACAGTAGATAATAGCCTATGTGTGCACAAACACATAGGATAACATGATGGGGAGTTTATTGACTGTAGAAAAAAAACATCTGCAGCTAAAAACAGCAGCTGCAAATATGTCTTGTGTGCATGAGGCCTAAGATTGCACGTTGCTAGGGTGTGCTGTGAAATATTTTTGCTCCACAACAGACCCGATAGTGATAGAGGGAGGAATGAAACCCTCTCAAATCCAACCCAGGGAATTTTTGGGTTTGATACATGCCATTGTGCCAATTGTGACCAACGTGCTGCTAAATAATATAATCAGAGATCTGGTAATCCCAAACCCCACTTTGTTTTGTTGTTTATATAGTACCAATTTAGAGAAACGAGGGTGAGAGTTTACACATATAAATTTGTTGATTTCCGATTGAAATTTTGTTATTGTTTTATTTATTCTAATAGGGAGTGCTTTGTATAGATATAATAATTTGGGAAGTATAGATATTTTTATGGCAGTAATTCCTACAAAGGAAAATGTGATATGACTTCCATATTTTAATCAGATCTTTTAGATTTTGTATTAATGGGAGGTAATTTTTGGTAAATAGGTCCTTAATGTCAGGGGTTAAGTGGATACCCAGATATTGTGATTCCGTGGACCATATGCAAGGGAAAGAGTTACAGAGTGAATTAAATTGTTCCGAGGGAATTTTAACCGGCATACCAGTGGATTTGGATATATTAACCGTTAAGCCTGATACTTCCATGAGCATTACTTTTTCCAATTTTTTTTTATCTGACGATCTGGGCAGTAACACATTCTTGTCTTAAGAGTGTATCCACTTTGGATTGGAAGAGCAATGGAGACACCCTTTGATAGCAGCAGTGTCAGTCTGGGAAGGGGTTAGTGTTAGGGCCCATTCACACAGGGGTGATCAGACTTCAGGTGAGAATTTGCTAGGCGACTTTCAGCACTACCTCAGGGCAACTTCAGAAGTCTTACAACACGACTTATGCCAGGTGACTTTGCCTGTGGCCAATCAGAGAAGGGAGGGAGGGTTTTGCCCCAAATAAATTCTATTCTTTTCACTGTAAAGTCAAAAAATACACTGCTCTACCAGCTGTAGCTTGACCGTCACTTTAAACAGCACACCTTACCAGGTGCTCTGGGCTTAAGGAAGTCTTCCCTCTTCCAATTGAAGTCCATCATAATAAAGAGAAAAAAAGCCGGCACTCTGGAACTGCGCTATCAAAACTTTTTATTCCATTTCGTCCATACAGAGGAATAGACTTACATGTTTCGGCAACAACTGCCTTGTTCACAGCGTGCTGTGAACAAGGCAGTTGTTGCCGAAACATGTAAGCCTATTCCTCTGTATGGACGAAATGGAATAAAAAGTTTTGATAGCGCAGTTCCAGAGTGCCGGCTTTTTTTCTCTTTATTATGATGGTTTTCACTGTAAAGTCCCTTGCATCAAGATCGGGATCCGACTATTGAATCCTATAGGCACAAGTTGGATAGAAGTCGCCTTGAAGTCGTGCAGGAACCTTTGAGGTCGTGGCGACTCAGTAATGTACATTAAGGCGGCTCTCATTCATTTCAATGGGATTTGAGATGTCAAGCGACTTGGGGCGACTTAAGTCGCAGCGCAAGTCGCCCTTGTGTGAACCAAGCTGCAAGCAAGCCTTAGATGCAAAAACAAAATTTAGATGGACTTGACAAATAAAGAGGTGAAAAAACAAAAAACAAAAACAAAAACAAAAAAAAAAAAAAAAAAAAACCACACAGAACTAAACCCTGCAATGCTTTACAGCCAAGGAAGTGGCCAACTTGGCCTAGGTTTGATCTGCAATGGCCACATTGGTTCTGACACCAGTCATTTGATGGCTTGACAGTTCGGTTGACAGCACAAATGCTTGTGACAGGTAACATCCGAAGCATGCCTTGACTGTCACGGTTCTGATTAAATTAAGTGGAACTAAACCCCCCCCCAGTATACTCACCTCCATCTTTCAGTGATTTGGCGGTTACACTCATTGCAAGCCGCTGTAATCTTCTTCCCAGTGTCAGTTTTTCGGCATCTTGATTGGTCAGCAGGGGATGACTTCATCCTTGTGTGTGTGCACAGGAGTCAGTCATATTGGCACAGCTGTTTGGCTGTGCCAGGAATGCATGTGTGCTATGCATGCCCAGCTCAATGTACATTCGGTTGAATACTGAGAGCCGGCAAGAAGGTTTGAATTATTGCAAGAGACACACGAGGCATGCCACTTTTGCAATAAAAAGCTGCCTGCTTGCAGTTTTACAAACATTTAGATTTAGTTACACTTTATATCAATGGGTTCAATTTGGCTTTAAATCCAAACTCCAGCTAACACAATTTAGGCAGCTACAGCAAAGGTTTTTTTCCCCCCACTCTTTTTAATAAAAGCCAACCATTGTAAGCACCGGTCAGTGGCAGGGCAGATAAAAATAATAATTAAAAAAAAAAAAAAAAAAATTATATATAAATTTATTTGAATAAAATGGTTTTGGAGTAAACATCTATCTAAAGATAGTTTTTTATTGAAGATATATTAATAATTTAGTTTATTCTGCATGAAATGGAGCTTAGTTAGTTATGTAGCATGAGGCTGTATATTCTGCTTTATTTACATTTTTGGTAAACTCCTTTAATGAATCCAAGCTCTGCAAGCAGAGATAACATGCACTGCATTGATGCATTCACACAATTTCACAGTAACCATGAGATAAAACAAAGTTCAGGAATATTCCTTTATCCCATTGTTTTGCAAATCTATGTACACTACAAACTGTATGATTGAAATCGGTTCTGATATCGCTGTTTTACTAACCTGACAGCTTATTCTAAATAGGAAACCTTCATTTTGTTTGCAAATACTAAAGATTCTAACTACCAGCAAGAATGAGTCCTTACATTAAAAGAGCACCTGTCATTTCAGATCCATCATGGCAGCGCCTGTTAGCAGGCATCCACTCACCTGCTGCTACCATGTTCCTCACCTTGTTGTGTCACTGCCACATCACCAGCCGTCCCATTAAAGTGAATGGGAATGTTGGTAAATCAACAGCAGGTCAGAAGGAGCAGCTGCATGACAGCTGCTCTTTAAAAATGATGATGTGAAATCAAGTTGATTTAAATCAAGCCTTTTTACTAGGGATTTAAATCAACTTTAAATCAAATGCACTCTGGTCAGTGGTAGATGATTTTGCTTCAATCATCTGCCACTTTTAAATGACAGATTGGTCTATTAAAGTTGGAAAATAACAGACTTACTGCTTACTGCTCCAATCACCAGAAAAAAAAAAAGGTGTATAAAAAGAAAGCTAATGCAGCAGCCACTGCCTCCAAAAAATTGTTGAGGTGCACTATACTACCATTTTTGTTTTTGGCCTTATTAATGCTTTATGCATATTCTCCTTACTACAGCTTACGTTTCTGTGCATACACAAAATAAATGCATAGGCAACACTGAACCATTTCTGATGGGTTACATTCACTCTGTACTTCCAGTAGAGTGTATTAAGGGTTGCACATTAAATAATCCCTCAGGCACAGATGGCTAGAGTTTATACACCATCTTGCTAACAAAACAGCAGCATAAAATAAGTCATAATGCAGTAAAATAAGAAACAACTCTGGGTAGTTTAACCACTTTCGGACTGCCCCACCACATATATACTGGTAATCAAATACCACCAAAAGAAAGCTCTATTTGTGAGAAAAAAAGGACATCAATTTTATTTGGGTACAGTGTCGCACGATCGCGCAATTGTCAATTAAAACAATGTAGTGCTGTATCGCAATTAATGGCCTGGTCAGAAAGTGGGTAAAACCTTCTGGAGCTTAAGTGGTTAACCACTTGCCGACCTGCCACAGTACATATACTGCAGCGGGGCAGCACGTGCAGGCACAATCACGTTCACGTACATGCCTATGCGCAGGAGTGCAGTCATCCTGCCACACAGTGTCAATGCCAGAATGCAAACGGAGCTTCACATGTGCAGCTCAGTGTGCATTATAAGACTGTGAACAGGCAAGTCCCAGGTAGGTTTATTTTATTTCAGAAAAGACATTGCTTCTGCAATAAAGAGCATGCCTGCACATAGTTTCTCTAAGAGGAGACTTTAGTTCTGCTTTTAACTACTTGAGCTCTGGAAGGTTTTACCCCCTTCATGACCAGGCCATTTTTTGCTTTCAGCACTGAGCAACATTAACTGACAATTGTGCGGTCATGCAACACTGTACCCAAATTACATTTTTATAATTTTTTTTTTCCACACAACTTTTGTTGTGGCCGATGTCTCCGCCACTTACCGGACCCGAAGGTAGCAGCGGAGGCGAACAGGTCTGCTCCCCCCACTGCCTGGATGCCGAGTGAGCGGAAGATTCCGTCCACTTGGCTCCATAGCATTGAAGGGCAGAAGCGACGTTAAATGTCACTTCCGCCCATAGCTCTTAAAAAAGGGAGACTTTTTTTTTTTTTTTAAAGTTTCTCTTTTTTTAAATTGCATTTTAGTGTAAATATGAGATCTGAGGTCTTTTTCTATTACAAGGAATGTTTACAGGAATAAAAGTGATCAAAAACTTTTTTTTTTTTTAACCACTTCAGCCCTGGAAGGATTTCACACTTTAGGACCAGAGCCCTTTTTGCGATTCGGCACTGCGTCGCTTTAACTGACAATTGCGCAGTCGTGCAACTTTGAATCCAAACAAAATTTACGTCCTTTTTTTCCGACAAATAGAGCTTTCCTTTGGTGGCATTTGATCCCCTCTGCGTTCTTTCTGATTGCCGCTATAAACAAAAGAAGAACGACAATTTTGCAAAAAAAACAAAAAAAAAACAAAAATTTCTTACTTTTTGCTAAAATACAAATCCAAAAAAAAACATTTATATTTATATATATATATATATATATATATATATATATATATATATATATATATATATATATATACACACACACACACACACACACACACACACACACATACATATACATATATACACACACACACACACACACATTTTTTTCCCATCGGTTTTGGCCGATTTATATTCTTCCTCATATTTTTGATAAAAAAAATAGCAAATCGGCATTTATTGATTGGTTTGTGCAAAAGTTGCCGCGTTTAAGGATGATGAGAATTCATTTCTGGCAGTTTTATTTTTTAAAATTTTTTACTAGTAATGGTGGCGATCTGCGATTTTTAGCGGTACTGTGACATTGCAGCGGACATGTCAGACCATTTTGACACTTTTTTGGGACCATTGGCATTTATACAGCGATCTGTGCTATAAAAATGCACTGATTACTGTGTAAATGCCATTGGCAGTGAAGGGGTTAACCTGCAGGGGGCGCTCTAAGGGTTAACTGTGTTCCCTGGGCGTGTTCTAACTGTATAGGGGCTGCCCTGGCTGGGGGAAGGGGATGATCATGGCTTCCATATAGAGGAAGCCTGTGATCATCACCCTTCCCCCTCCAACAGAACGGAGATCCGTGTTTACATACACGGACCTCCGTTCTTTCAGTGCGGGGGAGCCATCGAGGGTGGCAAGTGGTTAAAAATAAACACATACTTAAGTTGCGCCCGCATATGAAAATGGTGTTCAAACCACACATGTGAGGTATCACTGCGATCATTAGAGGGAGAGTAATAATTTTAGCACTAGACCTACTCTAACTCAAAACTGGTAATTTTTTAAACGTCGCCGATGGAGATTTTTCAGTGCCAACGTTTGTCTCCATTCCACGAGCGATCTCAATTTTGAAGCATGTTGGGTATCAATTTACTCGGCATAACATTATCTTTCACAATATGGGCTAACTTTACTGTGGTCTTATTTTTTAACTCAAAAAAGTGAATTTAAAAAAGCGCCTGTGAGACCGCTGCGCAAATACGGTGTGACAAAGTATTGCGACGACTGCCATTTTATTCTCTAGGGCAGGGATATGCAATTAGCGGACCTCCAGCTGTTGCAAAACTACAACTCCCATCATGCCTCTGGGTGTCATGCTTGTGGCTGTCAGAGTCTTGCTATGCCTCATGGGACTTGTAGTTCTGCAACATCTGGAGGTCCGCTAATTGCATATCCCTGCTCTAGGGTGTTATATATATATATATATATAAAATGCTTGGGGGTTTTAAGTAATTTTCTAGCAAAAAAACACCTGATTTTAACTTGTAAACACCAAATCTCAAAAAGTGGATAATTCTGTTCTAACTATGTAGAATATACTGAACCAACACAAAATACTTAAGTAACAAATAAAATTACCATAACTCCCACATTTCCAATGCATTCAAAGGAATAGTCCACTCCTCCTTCAGTTAGTTCTACCAGCACCTCCTGGATGGGCTTACTGTAATCTGTAGGGCTGATGCATTCGGTGGCTCCAAACTCAGTTGCCTTGGCAAACTTCTCTTTGTTGATGTCGATCCCAATAATGCGCTTGGCACCAGCTACTTTGCATCCCATGATCACTGCAAGACCAACAGCTCCTAGGCCAAACACCGCACATGTAGAACCTGGCTCCACCTGATATAGATATAAATAAAAAGAAGTAGTATTTTCAGAACAAAAGGAGGGAGAGGGAGAGACTTTGGAAGTATATTCGGTTTCTTAGAAAATATAAGATAGATTACAATGCAACATGGTGCAGCTTTTCTACAGTGTAGAACCGCGTGGTGGTTTCACGCCCAGCTGCTGTGAACGGCGGAGGGAGCTGGGGAAGAAATATGAAAGAAATGAGGTAGAAAGGAACGTTTTTTTTTTGAAAGTGTGGAAGGATACAGATCAATTTCTATTCCTCATTACGAGTTTGACACGCGTGACACAAAGTCGCATGACAAGTCACAGCCCTTTGATTTCAAAGGCAAACGTTCCCATCTATGCGAGTTTGAAAATCAGTGACTTTGAAAAGGTTCCTGCACTACAATGCAACTTTTGATGCGACTGATCCAGAAATTGTAAAGCTGGATCAAAACTGAACTCAAAGTCGCACAAATTTGGAGTCGCACTAGTAGAAATGTAGCCTAAGTGTGACTTTGATAAGACTGAGTGCAGCTTTGATCCAACTTTACACTCTCTGGATCAAAGTCACATCAAAAGTTGCATCAAAGTAGTGCGGTACCTTTTCAAAGTCGCATAGGTGGGAACGGGTGCCATTGAAATCAATGGACTGTGGCTTGTCATGTGACTTAAGTCATACTAGTGGAAACGGAGCCTTAGTGTGGTTGCCTGTACTATGATCATTGTAGACTGAGCTGAGACCCCCAGGACACTTCCAGCTACACTGACAGTGACAACCCCCCCCCCCCCCATCACTTCTCCTGTGGTAGTCTTCATTCAATGCCCAGGATAGCTATACCATATATGTGCCCTGCGCCTCTTAGCCCCCTTCCCCCCAGGTCCTTTGTGAATGGGACCCCCTGGGTCCTGTGTGGATGGCTCTATTTCTTCATTTTCTCATGAATTAGGATGTACAATGCATCCTTACTGATGAGAGAACACTGGCCAGGAACCTATGATCAGCTCCTCCCTGGAAGTGATGTCACTAGCTTTCAGTACTCGCACCCACTGGCTGATTTTACACTCAAAAGGAAGTTACGTTGGAGTCATGTGAAGGCACTGGATGCTGCAAAACTGGGATTTTTTTCATTTTGAGGCATAAGGCTGAACTTGGCTCACATTAATGATTGCAGGGAAGAATTTAAGTGTTAGGGTGGACTTCCACTTTAACCCACTTGCCGATCGGCACAGTCATAATACGGCGGTAGGGTGGCTCGTTCCCGCGAATCGCCGTAGCTGTACGGCGGTTGCGGGAACGTGTGGTGTGCGTGCGCGTGCGCGCCATCGGAGGCGCACTCAATGGGTGGGGCGGACTCGATGTCCGCCGGCCACCCGCAATCATTCCCGAGACACGTCAGAACAAGGATCTGTGTAAGTAAACAAACAGGTCCTCGTTTTCACAGGGGAGATGAGTGATCGTTTGTTCCTTGTGTTGGGGAACAACGATCTCTCTCCTCCTCGAGGGAACACATTTAACCCCTTGATCGCATCTAGTGTTTACCCCTTCCCTGCCAGTGATATTTATACAGTAATCAGTGGCTATTTTTAGCACCGATTGCTGAATAAATGCCACTACTCCCAAAAAAGTGTCCGATGTGTCCGCCGCAATATCGCAGTCCCGTTAAAAAAAATGCAGAGGTGATCAAATACCACCAAAAGAAAGCTCTATTTGTGTGTGTGTGTGTGTGTGTGTGTGTGTGTGTTACAATGTTGCACGACCGTGCAATTGTCAGTTAAAGCGATGCAGTGCCGAACCGCAAAAAGTGCTCTGGTCAGGAAGGGGGTAAATCCTTCAGCGGCTGAAGTGGTTAATAAAAATGGTACACCTACACAAAACATTTAGGCCAGTTCACACCACATGCAATCCAGTGCATTATTTCTGCATCAAAAAAAACAAAAAAAAACAAAAAGGGGGGGGGGGGGTTAGAACATGCTGCATTTTTACTGCAGTACAGTGAAATAAAAAAATATATAAATAATAGCATCTGGAATGCATCAAAGACAGACACATTAAAAAGGCACATGCAGAAACGCATATGGAACAGATCTGGAGTGTGTTTTTGTGGTGTGAACCAGCCCTAAACTTATTATTTTTTTTTTTTACAATGCTACACTTTTTCAATTTTCAGTGCAAAAACTCAGGTCACTGATAATTTTATACATCAGTATCAAATGACAAACTCAAAAGGTTCCTGGCATTGCTGCATAAATCTGCTTACCTTGGCAGTGTTCAGAGCTGCTCCGTACCCAGTTGAAACACCACAGCCCAGCAGACAGACCTTGTCCAAAGGAGCAGAGTCCTCTATCTTAGCAACAGAGATGTCAGCAACCACCGTGTATTCAGAAAAGGTGCTGGTGCCCATGAAGTGGAAAATCTGCTTCCCCTTGCAGGTAAATCGGCTGGTACCATCAGGCATTAGTCCCTGACCTTGGGTAACCCTGTCACAGAAATAGCAAGAAGTTCTACTTTTGACTCACAAGCCTGAATATATACAGTACACTTAGATGCATAACTTAAAAATGGTAACTCCACTTTCGTGGGGAATAAAAAAAATAATATATAGCATATACAATTGTAACACAAGTCATATTTTAATTGAATAATAAAAAAAATGACCTTTCCTTTTCAATCTACAGCTCTGTAATATGCAATACAATATGGCTACCAGGAGGCATTCTGTACACAGAAAGCATACAGAACACCCCCTGAAAATGTAAATGGCTTACTGGTCCACACTAAAATACAAGTGAGATTTTTAGCATCCCCTGCAACAAACTTCATTTTTGATGTGCTACTCCCTAAGGCTCGGTTCACACTGCCACGATTTGAGATCTGACTTGTAACACCCCAAGTCATCTGACCAGTGAAATTCCATTTCAGTCACTACTGAAGTCACTCCGACTTTAGAAAAGGTTCCTGTACTACTTAATTCAAGGCGACTTTTATCCGACTTGTACCCATAGACATTAAAAGGAAGTTGCCTATAAGTTGGATCCCCATTTTAATTGAAGCGATTTGGATCCGACATTACAGGAAGATTACACAGGCATTCCCTGAAGTTGCTACAAAGTTGCACCGAAGTTGGCTGGCAAAGTCGCACTGCAAGTCGTGGCGACTTTCAGGTCCTGGCAGTGTGAACGGACCCTAAGGGAAATCACATCTAAAAAAGGGATGCAGACCCCGCCACTTTCCTCAGAGCCATGCAGGTGCAGCAGCTGCTTTATAATTATGGTAGGAATCTGCAATGTACTTAAAATATAACTAAAAGCAAAACTTTTTTTTTTTTTCGATTTGGATACAGTGGTGAGGGATTAGAAAACCTGTCAGTTTGTATTGCTATCTGTGCCCCCCATTAAGAAAATGTATTCCTTCTATTTGTACCATTTACCATTATTATTGAAAGTGAAAGTAAAAGAAAATCCCAAATTTTGGGTTGTCCCCAGAAAAGTAATGGAGTGGAAATCTTCCAATGGGGACACTAGTTCTGGAGACCAGAGGGTCCTATAGAATTGTCTTCACTTGCAGAGATTTTGCCTCACTTCCTGTTTGGCTACGGGACATGAAGTGAAGGGAAATCTCCACAAAGGGAAACAGATGGCGAAAAAGAATCTGACAGGGGTTATAACCCTCCCTTACTCTATCCAAACTGAAGAAAAATAAAATAAAATAAAATAAAAAGGGGAAGAAGTTGTTTTTGCCCATAGTTTTACTTTAACCACTTAAGGACCGGAAGGATTTCCAGCTTTAGGACCGGAGCCCTTTTTGCGATTCGGCGCTGCGTCGCTTTAACTGACAATTGCGCGGTCGTGCGACGTTACACCTCTAAAGGGAAGTGAAGTACAGGGCATCGGTTTGTCCTTCACTCCGTTTTAGAGACGTTCACTTCTGTTAAGATATCCTGGGAGACCAGAGGTCTTGATCACAGGGGTAACCTTCTAAAGGTGAGGTAATGAAAAGACCCCTGTTGGGTTTTAAACCCTAAAAGAAAATGAAAGTGAAAGTTATTATTACCATTTACCATGTTTATCTTCCTTATGTAAAAGAATTACCCCCCGTG
>BLSH010070641.1:132012-176232 GCA_018402905.1 Glandirana rugosa | reverse complement strand
TTTTTTTTTTTTTTTTTTTTTTTTTTTTAACTCAGCTTCAGTGTCTGGCATGCTAGACACCACTTCTCATAAAAAAAAACAAACAACAAAATTTCAATGATAAAATATTTAAAATTCCATTGCAAATGGTGGACCTTAAATTAGGGGCAATTTAATATACAGAATTTTACTGGTGTGCAATTGCTCATTAACCATGTAATTTAGGGCCCATTTACAGCCATGAGTTGTGGTAGCATGCTTGTCAACATAAATTACAAACATTGGTGCAATGCTATTTATATTGATCATCACCCTAAATGCACCTCCACAATGCACCTGTTTTAAAGTGGAGTTCCACTCAAAAGTGGAACTTCCACTTTAAGGCCTTCTCCCCGGCTCCGGTTTACGAAATGGAGCATTTGGGAAGTTCTCCCTCCCAAAGTCTTCTGGGACACATGACCGGTCCTAGAAGACTTCGGGACCTGTCACAAAGCACAGCACCGCTCGCGTGTGCGCAGTGGGTACCTGGCTACGAAGCCACAAGCTGTCACAGCCGGGTGCCCATAGTAGAGATGCCGGTGCCGCCACGTGAGAACACAGTGTGGGTGGGTGCACCGCTGGATCACGGAACAGTTAAGTGGCTGTTTATTAAACATCAACTGCTACAGTTTTGTTGCTGCTGACTAAACAATAGGACTGAAACTCAGCTTTAAATGCCGCCTAACACACTATGTTATGGTGAGCTGCTCTGCACAAAAAAACAAAATATATACACACACACACTTTCTTGTCCTCTAAAGGTGTGTTGACAGTATGGACTTCCTAATCAGCATACCTTGCATTACCACGACACCTGAAAGTGTACAGGCGTAGATGGACGTTTATGTAAACTGTATGTAATTTTATACACATAACATAGGCAAATCAAAGAAATACTGGCAAGCATAGGAACACACCTGGTTTAACCCTAGTAACACCTTCTCCAACACTCTCTACAAGGCCGGCTCCTTCATGTCCAAGTATTACAGGAAAGCATCCTTCAGGGTCAGCACCACTTAAAGTATAGGCATCAGTATGGCATACAGCCGTGGACACGATCTGCAAAGATTTATATACCATTAGATCCTTATGACAGATAAAAAGTACAATTGGTATTATGACTTTTTGTTGGAAAGGTTTTTCAGTACAGCCTGATTTGATAAACACATTCACTGCTCTGCAGCCAAGATTGCAAAATGTTTCAGTTCCACACAGTCACTTTGTTTAAACAGCTGCATTAGTGCCCATTTACACAGGGGGGGGTGACTTGCGATACGACTTGAGTTGCCTCAAGTCGCCCCAAGTCGCATGACATCTGAAATCCCATTGAAGTGAATGGGAGCCGTCTTAATATACACTACTGAAGTCGCTCCGACTTAAAGGCGACTTCAGAAAAGGTTCCTGAACTACTTCAAGGTGACTTCTATCCGACTTATGCCTATAGGATTCAATAGAAGAAGTCGGATCCCCATCAACATGGAAGCGACTTTACAATATAAAGAATACAATTTATTTTTAGGAAACTCCCTCCCTCCCTTCTCTGATTGGTCAGGGCAAAGTCACCTGGCAAAAGTCGTGTTGTAAAGTCCCCTCAAGTCCCTGAGGTCGCGCTGAACGTCGCACTGAAATCTCCTAGCAAAGCCGCGCCGAAGTTGGGTCGCCCCTGTGTAAATGCAGCCTTAGACTGCAGGCAAGGAGCCTATTGCCATAAACATCAAGCTGCCATTTTTTTTTTTTAAAGTAAAAACAACCACAGACTGGTCGCAATTAGTTTTGATCCATCTATGGGCAGACTGGTTGTACCGAAGTTGATTTATCGATGGACTTCAATTCCATCAGCAGGTCAGCCATTTTTCGTACGATCACGGTCGGCAGCTATAGCTTATGATGTGGAAACCTCCTGCTGTCAGAATACAAAAGCGTGGCGAAAGGGGTTACCCCATCAACACTGACAGGGTATTGAGCTGATCAGCACCCTCGTAGTCCACCGACACTTCCTTCAGCTTTCTATCAAAAAGCCTGTACAGAGGTACGGCAGAATGAGCCACGTTTGCATGAGCCTGACATTGCACTCATGATCCCAGTTGCAATACTTGCAAAGTTTTTGTACATTCCCAACATCCATAAAATAATCAGTATAAAAATATGTATGGAGCCACATTACTCATGTCCTGTGAGGCAAACTCAATAAGCTAAGGCTTCAAGCAACTGAATATTACAGTGCGGTCATTGCTGGTTTGCACTGTTCACCATGACAAGCAAACCCATTGAAGAAGGGGGTTGGTGCTGGATGACTGAGGGAATAGGCATGTAAAAGTACTGGAATAAACAAAATGCCCTGGATTAACTTTAGCACAGTGAACCTGTTTTTTTTTTTTTTTTTCCATCTTCACTTCTGCAACCATAAATCTGGCAATAAAATATTTTTAACTACGATAGCAACTTTAAAGTCAAACAGAGGAGAGGTGAATGGTGGCCTTACACGCCATTTCCTGGAAAAGGTAATCCAGCACACTTACCTTAATTCGGACTTCATGAGCTTTCGGGGGAGCTACTTCAACCTCTTCAATAGTCAGGGGTTTACCTGCTACCCAGGCTACAGCAGCCTTGCACTTGATGACCTCCAAGAAAAATGAGAAAGCAAAATATCACATTTTAATGTATGCAATAAAACTTACCTGTTTCTCATCTCTAAAATGAGGGGCTTTTAAAATAACAAAAACATAAAAAACACATAGCCCGCTTAACTTAAGTTTTCCCATTTTAGTGATTTGGCACTACCGCCGACTACCAGACTGGTATCTATACCCACCAGCCCTGTATGAGACGTGTAATATCTTTCTATCCTTTACCTAAACCTCTACACGCTGTGCACCACCCTGTATATTGAATGCTACAGGCTATTCCATCCTGTACAATGCATGCTCTAGCCTGCTATTCTGCATTGAGTCCTACAGACAAATGCACTCTGCCCTGTACACACTGGTTGGCCCACTGCAGATTTCACACTCTGTACTATTACATGCTCTGCTTAACACTGAATGCTACAGTGTGCTGTAGATTATGTACTCTGAGGCTCTACACTCCCTACAATGTGCTGTATGTTACATATTCTGGGTCACTACATTCCATACACTGTGCTGTATATGTTACATACTCTGGGTCACTACGCTCCATACACTGTGCTGTATACTCCAGGCCACTAACTGGACACTAGATGCTCCTGACCACATCCTTCTGTAGGTTACATTCTCTGGACCTTACAACTCTGAGCCGTGCAGATGAAAGTAAAATCCAACCTCAGAAGAGTGAAAATGCTCAGCAGAAATTTTGGAAACACTGCTGACTCAAGTACCTGGGTTGCAGTGCCGCCTCCTGTAAACAATATAATAAACTCCCACAGTAGCCAATGTTTTGCACCTACATCACTGGTAGCACAGGGATGGAATACATCCCCCTACACATACAGCAGTCTGCAAAAGTTTTAGGCAGGTGTGAAGAAATGCTGTAAGAACACTTTCAGAAACAGAAGTATTATTAGTTTATTTTTATCATCAATTAACAAAATGCAAAGTGAGCAAACAGAAGAAAATCCAATTTAAATCAATATTTGGTTCGACCACCCTTTGCCTTCAAAACAGCATCAATTCATCTAGGTACACACAGAAGGAACTCGGCAGGTAAGTTGTTCCAAACATCTTGGAGAACTAACCACATAACTTCTGTAGATGTAGGCTGCTTCAATTCCTTCGGTCTCTTCATGTAATCCCAGACAGACTCCATAAGGGTTGCACCGATACCAGTATTGGTACCGATACCAAGCATTTGCAGGAATGCTCCGATACCTCATGGCAGGGCCACTGATAGGACAGTACAATTAGCCCTGTTGTACCGGGCCCGGCGTCCTCAGCATAGCGGGGGGGGGGGCCCAGGCAGCCTCACAGATGATCAGTGCATTGGGGGGGAGTTACAAGCACTGATCCCCTGATCAACCCCTGATATCTCACTAAAGCCATCCTCCAACAGGGGGTGATAAAAATAAAAAAGAAAGAATTGTAATAAATAAATAAAAACAAAATAAAAAAGGTTAAATTGCAAAAAAAAAATAAAAAACTACTGACGCTAACCACTGCCAACCTCCTCCCCCAAAAAAGAATTGTGAAAAAAAAATCAGAAAAAAGAAATTAAACTGTTAGTCAGTGCTCATCATTGCTGCATATCAGTGCAACCTATCAGTGCTGCATATTGGTGCCTACTCATCAGTACCACCCAGTCAGTTCCCTTCAGTGCTACATATTAGTGCCACCCCATCAGTGCTGCATATTCGTGCCTCCTCATCAGTGCCACCCCATCAGTTCCCTTCAGTGCTGCATATTAGAGCCACGGTCACATGGCGACAAAAAAGTATCAGTACTTGTACTCGGTCTTAAAAAAGGGGTATCAGTGCAACCCGTGCCTCCATGATGTTGAGATCAGGTCTCTGTGGGGGCCAAACCATCAATTCCAGGACTCTTTATGCTGAATATAGTTCTTAAAATGGTTGTCAACTCTTGACAACCACTTTAAACTACAGGTAAGCCTGTAATCAGGCTTACCTGTAGCTTCCCTGTATATCTCCTAAACCACAGGTTTAGGAGATATACGCTATACTGGCATGTGCCGTCATTCAGCACATGCGCAGTGAAGAAAACGGCCTCTGTGCCGTTTCTTCACTGACAGTGTGACGAGATTGGCGGCTCCCACACGCCAGTCACAGCGCCGAAGTTCGCGGCCCTGGAAGGAAGAGGGGCGAAGATGGACGCTTCCTATTGTGGGGATCGTGCGGGCGTCAATGGCAGGTAATACTAGCGATACATACTAGCCTATTATGCTTCTACATTGCAGGTGAATAAAGGAAGTAAACCCATCAGGGTTTACTTCCTCTTTAATCACATATGTTTGGGGTTGTTGTCCTGCTGCAGAATAAATTTGGGCCAATCACATGCATGATGGATACTAAGGATGGGCTCGGGCGTGTTCGCAAGTGCACGTGCCCACCAGAAAGTGATCCCTGCACTGTGTCAATCACAGGCAATGATACATTTCCCTGATGCGTGGCTGCAGTGATCGGGAAATGTCTCACTGCCTCTTATTAGCGCAGTGCAGGGATCACTTCCCAGCGGGCTTGGGCACTGCCCTTGCAAACACGCCTGAGCCCATCCTTAATGGATACGTATCTTCCTGTATTTCTCAGCATTGAGGACACCATTGATCCGAACCAAATCTCCAACTTGATGTGCAGAAATGCAGCCCCAGACTTGCAAAGAATCTCCACCATGCTTCTCTGTTTCCTGCAGACACTCTGTACCGCTCTCCAGCCCTTTGGCTCACAGTGGCCAGGTACTGATCGCCTCGATCCGCTGTGTCCCACTCCAGGGGGTGTACCAGTGGTATGTGGCGGTGCCTGCAGCAGTGAAAGTACTGGGGGTTGGCAGCAAGTGGTTGATTAATTCATAAAAAATAAACCATTAACTTCTATTTCCTGAAAGTATTCGTAAATAGCATTTTTCCATACCATGCCTGACTAAATCAAAACTTTTGCACGTGTGTGTGTGTGTGTGTGTATATATATACACATACACACGTGTAATAAAATTACATACACACACACACACACACACATATATAATTACATAAATACATACACACACACACACACACTGAACAGTACATGCTGGGGGAGCTTCCCATAGAGAGGTGAATACAGCACTGCACTGCTGCAGGAAGGATCACATACTTCCAGGGTCACTGCTCAGGACTCTTCTATATCACCTCCTCTCCATATACAAGCCATAGTACATAACATTCACCTCATTATTGTCATAAGACTCAATGCACAGCGCCCATTATCCGCCCTTTTACAAGCATTACTTGGGACCAATTCAGTGCTGAGCGCCAACAAGTTCAAGTGCACTGTCAGTCGCGCTATCCCGGATAATCAGTGAGACTATCAGCACCGTGCCCACAGCTCTATCTATATACACGCCGCTCTACACTCCACTGCCAGCTCACCTGCCCTGCGGTGCTCATGTCTCACGCTGCACTCCGACACTGTGCCAGGACTCTGCCAGGACTTCCCCTCCCACTCTATCTCGCAATATGAGGCGCTATCCAGTAGCAGTCTCCGTATGATGGCGCCCCCTGCTGCACGGAAGGACCCGAGCAGGCAGCTCTGTCACGGTCTACTTTCCCAGTGCAAGTAGTTCTAGTGTGAAGATGTATGCCGCTTCTAGAATAACGTCTCTCATGTTGGGCTATCAGAAAAGCACGTGGAGTGTATATATATATATATATATACATACACACTTGCAATCAGAAATATTCAACCCCCTCACCTCAATAGACAATACAGTGATGTTGATGAAAGATAATGAAAATACATTTAAAAAAATAAAACCTTGTAAAATAACAGACAATATTTATTGATACATATTCGGGGCGTACCTAGAGCATTTGGCAGCCGGGGTGGATCCTATATCTGGCCCCCGAAAAACGCAAGGTGGCGCAGATTTTTGGGGATTAAATCGGGTGGCGAGGGGGCAATATAATGCTTCTCTGTCGTCTGTCAAACATCCTCTGAAAAGTGATCCACTGTGGTTCACTCTTCAGAGGGCAACACTAGTGAACCCTAATCGCCAGCAATGCCCCTCACAGGGCCGATCCTAGGGTCACAGATGCCTGAGTGCAGAAATATTTCTGACGCCCCCACATGGATGTGGTCATCTTACTAACTCCCCCCTTTACAAATGTTTCTATGGCAATGACTGCAGCCTCACCAGTGCCCATCAATGCAGCCTGATCAATGCCCATCAGCACGGCCTCACCAGTGCCCATCAATGCAGCCTGATCAGTGCTCATCAGCGCAGCCTCACCAGTGCCCATCAACGTAGCCTCACCAGTGCCCAACAATACAGCCTCACCAGTGTCCATCAGTGTAGCCTCAACAGCAGTGCCCATCAATGCAGCCTAACCAATGTCCATCAGCGCAGCCTCCCCAGTTCCCATCAATGCAGCCTAATCAGTCCCCATCAATGCAGCCTCACCAGTGCCCATCAATGCAGCCTCACCAGTGCCCATCAGCCCAGCCTGATCAGTGCCCATCAGCGCAGCCTCACGCATGCCCATCAATGGGGGGGCAGCAGGGGGGCCCTCAAATGTGTCATTCCAAATGCAGCATTGTTAGTTGCCCCCCCCCCCCCCAGCTTCTTCTACCTGGGTCCCGGGTGCACTGCTTGTCTTGTCCTGCAGGTGGGTCCTGGTCCTTCCTCACCGGCTGGGAGCATGGGACCGCTGGTACATCCCTTCCTCCTGGGCACCTCAGCTGGGCAACTGGCCTGGGCTGGAGGAAACTGGCGGGGAGTGAGGTAGAGCAGGTGGGGACTCCCAATTCATGTCCACAAATATAGCAATCTACTGCTGTACAGTTGTGTAGATAAACCTCTTCTCCAAGTCCCCTGTGTTTGGCGGGGACCAGGAGACAGGCAGCGGACTATTTGTTCATTTTTGGGGCCGCGGATTAATCCGACCAGCGTGCGCCTATTTCTTATATATGAATACACTGGAGCTGCTGGGAGCGCCGCGGCTGATTAATCCGCGGCCCGAAAATGAATAAATAGTCCGCTGCTTGTCTCCTGGTCCCCGCCGAACACAGGGGACTTGGAGAAGAGGTTTATCTACACAACTGTACAACAGGAGATTGCTATATTTGTGGACATGAATTGAGAGTCCCCACCCCCCTGCTGAGATCAAACCCAGCCCTGCTGACACCCCCCAATGTGTGGCACCCGGGGCGGAGCGCCCCCCCGCCCCGTGTTAGTACGCCACTGTGCATATTTGAGTTATTTTGTCAACAGAAGGCATCACGTTCTTCTTCAAAATGACTTGGTATTTCTGGGAATCCATGATGCCAGGTACACAATCAAGATTGCCAGTTCCTGCCGCAGAAAAACAGCCCCACATAATTATTGACCCACCTCTGTGCTTGACCGTGGGGATGGTATTCTTCTGGTCATAAGCCTGACCTTTTGCACGCCAGACATACCGTTGGTCCATATGTCCAAAAGGTTCCAGTTTGGTTTCATTAGTCCATAGAACTGTCTCCCAGAACTCTGTAGTTTTGTCCAAATTCCTCCTGGCATATTCTAGTCGACTCCTGATGTTCCTTGAGGTCAAGAGTGGAGTGCGTCTTGGGGTCCGGCCATGAAGTCCTTGATTATTCAGTGCATGTCTTATAGTTGCCAGCACTTGTACCAGCCTTCATCGTGCCATCCTGTAGCTCTCTTGCAGTTACACGGGGATTTTTCTTAGCTGTCCTGACTAAGTTGCTAAGGGCCCTTGATGAAATTGTGAGAGTTTCAGCTCCACTTCAGGCCGTAAAAACTGTCAGAAAGCTTTAGAAACAACAATATTATATAGGGGTTGAATAATTGTGACATGGCGATCTTAACAAAATATACTGTTACACACAAATACTACATCATACATTTTCTGTGTTGATTTTATGTATCACTAAACTCAATAAGAAGCCATCCAAAGCAGAATCCTGCACTTTGAAAAGATTTTTATTTATAAATCCTTAAAACTCTTTAGGGGTTGAATATATCTGATTGCAAGTATATATACATATATTTTACCTGGAGTTAGGGTAGCTGCTGGCTTATATTTCCACCCACCGCTTGTCGGACCCAGTGTGGCCAACCTCCCACAACTTTTTTTTACTGGCAAAATGTAAAAGTATACTGACGGAGCACATTTTTTTTTTACTGACAACCTAAGATTTGACAGCCCCTATTTAAAACAAAAATTATTAAAGTATAACTAAAGACAAAACTTTTTTCCTGGCGCTTCCATGGCAGCATACCTTTGACAAGCTCGGGTTTGTCTCCTCCCTCAGGACTAGTGAATAGTATAAGGGCTCTTTCACACATAGGGATCGTTTGGGTCCGCCTGTCGGTTTTTCAGGTGGACCCAAACCAACGCTCCATGTACTTCTATGGAGCGGGGGATGTCAGCGGTGACATGTCCGCTGACACCCGATCCGCTCCGATCAGGGTTGCCAACCGGCAGTAAATTTACTGACAGTTTGTAAAAATCAGTGATTTTTACAACTATCTATAAATATCGGGGTCTGATAATTTGTCATACTGTGCTGACTTTTTAAGTGTAAATCAGGCAAATTATTTGATATGGGTATTGTCAGTGTTTCCATGTTGTGTTTAAATATCAGTTGTCTTCGTTTTTAATAGGAGTTCTATTATTTTTCAAGTTGTCAGTAAAAAATGTGCTCCGCCAGTAAATTTTCTATGTTTTGCCAGTAAAAAATGCTGCTGGAGGTTGGCAACACTGGCTCCGATCCGCCAGAAACAGACGGATGGAAGCCCTATTTTCCATCCGCCTGGCGGATCGGATGAACACGGACAGATGGTCCGTGTGCTTCCGATTCTCCATAGAGGAGAATTGAGCTCTGACAGGTCAGTCTCTGCACTCTGTCCTGTCATCCGCCGGCTCAGCGGGGATCAACGGATGGATCCCCGCTGAGCAGCGGAGCCCTTCAAAACGGGCTCCGCTTGTGTGAAAGAGCCCTAAAAGAAAAGGGCTAGTGCCCTCACAGCAGTCATCTTTTTTTTTCCCCCTCATAGTCAGTGAGTGATGGTTGAACGTCCTTACCTCTGCAATCAGGAGCTTACATCTGGCTTCAAGCCTCTCCCAGGTGCAGTCCCTATTCTTGGGAGCTAAATGCACTAATAAGATAGGGAGTCCCTTCTGTGGGTCTTTTGGGACAGCAGTTCTCTTTTAAAGCGGAGTTCCACCATTTTCTATGTTTATTAAAAGTCAGCAGCTACAAAAAGTGTAGCTGCTGACTTTTAATAAACAGACACTTACCTGTCTCCCGGCCCAGCGATGCGGCCGCACGGCTGCTTCGGATCTCTCCCCCTCCCCTCCGCGGCACCGTCATTCCTACCGTGGGCACCCGGCCCTGATAGCTAGTGGCTTCACAGCCGGACATGCGTGTGATTGGTCCCAAAGTCTTCTAGGACCTGTCCTGTGTCCCAGAAGACTTCAGGAGGGAGGGAGAAGGAGACCTTCCACTTCCAATCGCCTAAGGCGGCCAGAAAGGAAATACCTCTCAAAATCGGGTACCCGCAACTCCCCTCCTCCCAAAAGCTCTGTTTCAGTATCAGGAGTTGGTGAGGAGGTTTTAAAGTGGAAGTTTCACTTTTGGGTGGAACTCCGCTTTAACCACTTCAGCCCCGGAAGGATTTCCCACTTTAGGACCAGAGCACTTTTTGCGATTCGGCACTGCGTCGCTTTAACTGACAATTGCACGGTCGTACAACGTTGTACCCAAACTAAATTTGTGTCCTTTTTTTCCCACAAATAGAGCTTTCTTTTGGTGGTATTTGATCGCCTCTGCGTCATTTCTGATCACCGATATAAACAAAGGAAGAGCGACAATTTTGCAAAAGAACCTACATTTCTTACTTTTTGCTAAAATACAAATCCAAAAAAAAATATATAAAAACATTTTTTTCCATCGGTTTTGGCCGATTTATAGTCTTCCTCATATTTTTGGTAAAGAAAAATTGCAATCGGTGTTTGTTGATTGGTTTGCGCAAAAGTTGCCGTGTTTATGACTGATGAGAATTCATTTCTGGGGTTTTTATTTATTTATTTTTCTATACTAGTAATGGCGGCGATCTGCGATTTTTAGCGGTACTGCAATATTGCAGCGGGCATGTCGGACCATTTTGACACTTTTTTGGGACCATTGGCATTTATACAGCGATCAGTGCTATAAAAATGCACTGATTACTGTGTAAATGCCATTGGCAGTGAAGGGGTTAACCTGGAGGGGGGCGCTCTAAGGGTTAACTGTGTTCCCTGGGCGTGTTCTAACTGTATGTGGGCTGGCCTGGCTGGGGGAAGGGAGTGATCATGGCTTCCATATACAGGTAGCCTGTGATCACAGCCCTTCCCCCTCTAACAGAACGGAGATCTGTATTTACATACACGGACCTCTGTTCTTTCACTGCGGGGGGCCATCGCGGGTAGCCAGTGGCGATTGAGTCCGCCCTACCTGATTCCTGAACCCCCCGAACACAGTGAGCGCGCCACCGGCGCCGTGCTCACAGTGAGGGATATCGCAACCGCCGTCATATAACGGCGGTTTGCGATATCGAGCCACTTTGTCGCCGTCAGACTGCGGTCGGCAAGTGGTTAAAGTGGTTGTCAACCTGTGACAACCACTTTAACCTACAGGTAAGCCTATGATAAGGCTTACCTGTAGGTGCCCTGCATATCTCCTAAACCTGCACGGTTCAGGAGATATGCAGTGTTGTAGCTGTGCCAGCGTCATGTCGGCACATGCGCAGTGAAGAACCGGCCTCCATGTCGTTCTTCCACTGCGACCGTGCCGTGACTAGCGGCTCCCCCGTGCATGTGCGGGAGTGACGTCACGTGACTCTGACCAGTCACGGCCCCGGAAGGAAGAGGGGCAGAAGATGGACGCCACCAGCACAGGGGACAGCGCTGGATGTCCCAGTCTTCGTTTGCAGGTAAGTGGCACATAATGGGCTCCTATGCGGTGCAGAGGAGCCCATTATGATTCTACTTTACAGGGGAATGTAGAGGAAAGTAATCCCTATCTGGGTTTACTTCCTCTTTAAGTAAGAGCTCTTATCTGCATTTATATACTGGAATTTGCTTAGGCTTGCAGCAAAGAAAGCAGCTATATCTAATTTTCATTTTGCCTTATCCTTCCAGGTCTCTCTCCTGTCATCCATTCCCTCTCACTTTCCTTTCCTTAATGTAAATAATATAACTGGATACTATCATTTATAGGTAAAGTTGATCCAGGGAAAATCCGATTGCCTCTCGGGGGGTCAGAAAGGAATTTTTCCCTCGCTGTAGCAAATTGGATCATGCTTTGGTGGGGTTTTTGCCTTCCTCTGGATCAACTGTGGGTATAGGATTGTGTATCTGGGATTGTATGATCCCTTTTGTTTTTGTGCAGAGAAAGCAGCTATATTTATTTTTTAGCTTTATCCTTCCTTGACCTCCTGTTAAGCCTCGTACACACGGGACGACGATCGTATACAAGTCGTACTAACGACCGTTGTATGCGATATCAATCGTTCGTATGTGCGATTAGAACAGTCGAACATAGGACGGTCGTACAAGGGAGTTGTATGAGCAGACTTGAAAACTTGGTCGTACCAACAAGCGTTCATACGACCGTTGTATCGTGTGTACAGAGCAGTTGGTCCAACAAGTTGTATTGTGCAAAACATGCATGCTCAGAAGTCAGGAGAGGCCGGATGCTAATTACATGCACCTGAACGTTCTTTCTGTGCTCGTACGATCGTGTAGTGCAGTCAGTATACAAGTTACATTGTCCAACATACGATTTGCGACGATTGTACGAATGGTCGTTGTGCCATGTGTACGAGGCTTTATTCATTACCACCTCACCTTTCCTTCCTCTCATCTTGCTTTCCTTTTCAATCTTACATCCCCCCCTATAGTTTGTATCTTCATTTCCCTGGCACTTTAGTGGTCGCCGCGCGCCTCGCGACAGCTTTTATGAGTCCCTCAGCATCTCCTGGCTGCTCTGGGGAAGTCAGGAGCTGGCTCGGCGGACCGGACTGAATCGGATGGGTCCTAGTGCCTGTGACCACGCATGCGCGGTCTGACCTGAGGCCTTAGTGGCCATCTTCAATAGGGGCAAATTTTAAACTGTTGCCATCTTAGGAGATTCCCTTTACTGGACACTCCTGGAGGGAATTTCTTTCTTCGTACTCAGGAATACCACTTCCCTGCTCCCGTTGAAATAACAGTCGCTAACTTCCTCTTTTTCCCTATAGCTGCTTTTTCTGTCCGCTGCCTATAAGGAGCTGTACGCCCCCCAACCAAGACCCTCTCCAGCATTTATGGTAAGGACCATCATCCAGGTGAGTAAAAAAAAAAAATAGAGCAGTTAGGCTGGTACGTTTATGTATTTAAGCCATGTACGCCAGAAGAAGTCCAAGCGGACATCAAGGCAACATAAAGCAATGTATAAAAGCCCCAACCAGCAGACCATCCAAATCAGGATATCATGCAAACGAAGCGGCAAGGGTGCATCTGTGGAAAATCACAGTACTTCGTGTTCACCAATTCTCCAATCCCTAAAAATGTCGAGCATGCAGGGCTATCCCATTGCCATCTGAATTGGTTTGCAAAAGCTGTTTTAGGCTACGTTTCCACTGGGGCAACTTGTCATGCGACTTTGGGCAGGGTCGCATGACAGATCACAGTCCATTGTTTTTAATGGCACTCATTCCCATATATGCGACTTTGAAGGTCAGTGACATTGGGAAGACTCCTGCACTGCTTTGTTTCATCCTTTGATGCGACTTGGATTCAGAGGGTGTAAAGTTGGATCGGCCTGCACTCAAAGTCTCATCGAGGTCGCACTCCAAATCGTGCGACTGTGGGGGTCGCAATATTGGAAACCGAGGCTTAGACTCTATGCAGAAAACAGAGAGTAAGACGGTTAACAGGTAGCCGACCTTCTCAAAAGATGTGCAAAGTTTGCATATCGGAATGAGCAACAGCAGTTCCATTGCAGCAATTAGCTCAACCTCCTCCAGAGAAGTTAACTCTTCGTAGCCCAGCCTTGAGAGAATCCTCTCACCACGCAGCCAGTATCCCTTCTAGACATGGGGATGATAATGACCATTTGAGGATACCACAGAAGAGCTCGACCCTCGGATGTCAACTCTTCCTTAGTTCTTCCTCTTCCTTAGTTCAACCCTCCAATGCCAGAGATGCCATTGAAGAAGAAAAAACAAAAACAAAAAAAATAATGTTTTTTTTTTGGGGGGGGGGCGTGGCCTGATGCGGAGCCGAGCGGACGCTTAAGCTCAGAGCTCCGGCCGACGACGGAGAAAAGCAACCCATAGCAGCCCGCACACAACGAACCAAGACCCGCTAAAGAAGTGTTCCGGACCGGAGCACCGTCTGGATCATGTCGAGGAAGCGTAAGAATGATAAAAAGCCGCAGCGCTTAACAGACTTTATTTCTCCGGGCCAGAGCGGAGGGAGGCAAGATGGCGCTGGGGCCTACACCTCCCCGGCCGACACGCCACGCCATCCCCAACAAAATAAGGAGACTCAGCCCAAACATAGGGGTTCCCCCAACAGCCACTCATCCTACCCTTCCACCCCAGCATCCAATAGTCCTGCTAAGGCGAAACCTAGGCTGGATGCCAACGGATTCAGTCCGGAGGAGCACTCCGTGTCCGAGTCCGGGGACGACACAAGGGAGATGCCGGATTCGATTGAATCCTTCCCCGCGCAAAATCAACCCATCCTGGACACGGTCCTTAAGGACATGCTGCTCTCCCTCAGGAGCACTATCCAAACGGACATAGCCACGCATATGCACAAATATCATGAAGATATTCAGGCAGTGGAGGAGAGAGTTACACATATTGAAATGAAAATGGGGGGGGCGTGGCTTGCAGAACAAGGAGACGGACGTCTCTTGGAAGAGCTCCGGGATAACCGACAGCAATCCAGAGCAATCCGAACTTTCCAAGGCCGCGTGAGAGATAATTTCATCAAAACTAACATCCCAACACCACCACGAACACAAAGAACCCACCTTGGAGCGCATAACACCCGCAGATCCTAAGCGGTGACCAGCACCGCACTAAGGTCTACGGAACCACACCAGGCCTCCACGGACACCGGGCTAAATTAGCCCACTCACCCGAGTCAGTCCTCACATACGAGGCCTCACTAGAGCCCTTCCACCCATAAAAGAACACTCCGCACCCAGTACCCAGGGCACAAGGAAATTGGTCACCCCTATAGGCTCCGAGGAGCCGGCAGACTCAGCTAGACAGACTCTCCTCCACACGCGGCAGCCGCCATTACTCATAAACAATCAGACAAAAAGAAAGGACGCCAATATTCTGTCACATCAGGCCCCACACAAGAGAGACAATAAGGCGACCTGCTTCCCCCGTACATTAGGACGGAGGTCACAGCTGCCTCCGGAGCCCTCGCCATAGTGCGGCCTGCTTGAGCACACCAGGCCTCTCCGGACGCCGGACTTTATTTGGTGCCCAAGGAGAATCTCCCTGCAGTGCTCTGCAGACAGAAAGGCTGCCTAAAGTGGCTACACCCGACTCGGCTGACACGGAGTCACTGAGATACTAGAGCTTTACACTAGTAACTGGATTTCCACATTTATAATCGGGCTATACCAGTAATACAGGCTGCTGACCCCCTCCACCTTTCTATAAGACAGATAGACATCTCACCCTCCTAAGCCCATACCGGATTATCGACCATCTGGAAGTTCTCATTCTCTTACTGCATTATACCACAAAATGCTAGCTAACTGAAACCATTCACAAGGCACTACACAGTCCACCCTACGCAATGGGCAAACCACAGAAATCCAATAACCAAACTGGTTCACAGACCAGATATCAACGCCTAACATCAGGATCATCTTGCCCAGATATCGCTGATATATCCCAGAAAAATAGGAACATCACAGAATCAAAGACACTATCTACACAGGACTTTACAGATGAAGAAGACTTTGACAATGAATCATTAGCGGCCTCTGAAAGATCCCACAGAGATATGAATCTCGACCAACCCTTAACATATAGGGATATGACTGAGATTGCTGCTGATATTAAAAAATCCTTCTCATCGGCTATAACAGACCTTAAAGCAGAGATCCACTCACTTACCGAACAAATAGCCACAAATGAAAAACAGGGCAAACAAAGGGATAAAGCTATTAAAAGACTTGAGCAAACCACCACTAACCACGCTCAACGTTTAATTACCCTAAACAGACAAATGGAAGACTTAGACAATAGAGGCAGAAGAAAAAACATCCGGGTGCGGGGAATTCCAGAAAACATACAGACAGATGAGATAAAACCGGTCCTCACCTCTATTTTCAATAACCTTCTAGAAAGACCAATGGATTCAACTATAGAATTCGAAAGAGCTCACAGAGCCTTGAGACCCAAAGGACCAGACTCCTCCCCACCCAGAGACGTAATTTGCTGCCTTAACAGCTTTCCCTTAAAAGAAGACATATTAATGAAAGCCAGGCAAAACGACCAAATTTTGTTCAACGGAGGCCCAATACAGCTCTTTCAAGACCTATCACCCATTACCCTAAAAAATAGGAGAGCAGTGAAACCCATCCTGGAAATTCTTAAAGAAAAAAAGATTCCTTATAGATGGAAATTTCCTTTTGCTGTCCAGATTACAATAGAAGGGAGACAAATATTATTGCGCACACCTGATGACTTACCCTTCTTCTGTGAGGCAATCCATCACGAGACCATTGACTTACCAGAATGGTATCAAGAATTCCGCCTCCCTACAACATCAACATTACCAACACACTCGCCCAGCAACACTCCCCAGAAACCTCCTTACAACAAAGGGAAAAAACAAAAACACCATGATGGGTATAATCCAGGCACCCCTGCCTCTAAGACACCCAGAATCAGAGACAACAGACCTTAAGGTACGCACAAATCAAAAACCAACAATGGAACAACAAACAGACTTGGAACTGAACCTTTAAAAATACAAGGTCTAGCTACTTCCAAACCCTACTCTATTATCGTTCATCTAGACCCACACAAGAAAGGAAAGATCACCATCATTTCTGCAGAATTAACACTAACCTCTGTAGCCCTAATTCGCCCAGGGACACAATTTGAACAAGCTGGGCTACTTCAATGCTACTAACTTTTATTTTTCTTTTCTTCTGCTGTTCTGTTCTTTGTTATAATTTTTCTAATCCAGGAACGGATCATCACTCCAAACAAAGGGTCTCCTGACGAACAAATTAGACAATTAACAGACCCTAATCCGTCTCAACAATAGTCAACAACATGACCAATTTTTACCAAGGTAAATTTTCAATTTCTCACTTTCAGAAACCCACTCGTAATTGAGCCGATTCCCATTCTTAAAACTATAAGGAACCTAACTCAACTCCGAACAATTGTTCCAACCTGGAAGATCCTTTTGTTATTAACTTGACCTTTCCAATGTTCACTGTTAATATGTGAAAATGCATATTTTTGTTTTGCCACAGGTCTAAGAAGAACATGAGAGGATGAACAATGCCTCACCTGCCCTGGCAAATACTTGACACTTAGCTCAATAAACCTGTGAAACGGATACACACCCGGGCGACTTCAGCCTGAGACGTACCCGAAATAGACTTCACAGATTGGACCAGGGCAGATGGGACGTACACTCTCCACCTTTATCTCTTTAAATATAACTTATTTAAAGGTTTATCTTATCTACATTCACTGTTTTCAAAGTCTTAAAAAGTTCAGAAGGGAATACCTCCCTTATGTATCCTGTTAACTTTGATATATGTTCCTAACGATCCTTAATTTACTAGTTAATACAAATCCGAAAAAAAACCTTCCTCACACATACAACCCCAAAGGAAACTCAAAATGATGCCCCACACTGCACACATTATAGCCAGGACTTTGTAGTTGCCACCAATGGACAAACATTATCCAAACGAAACGAACAAGTATAAATAAAACTCAAAACACACCCACCCTCTATATTTCTTGCTCCACTTCCACTTACCCCCCATTAGAACTCGAAGTACTTTATAATAATATAGATTTCACGACTTAAAAGTCTAAACCTTTTAGTATCTACTGAACCTGTCACACAGATTCAGGAAATTATAGATACAGCCACTCCTTTTACCTCACACCCCCACTAACTCTCATCAATCTCTGATCTCCCTATCAAATCAAAAGAAGGTCAGAGCAGACGAGCATAGAACTCAACATGACTTACTCAAACCTAGGGAAAAATCCCACCATAATATCTCACAATGTCAATGGACTCAACTCACCAGAGAAGAGACAGAAGATCCTTAAAGAGCTCAAAAAACATTTACCCCAAATAGTCTTTTTACAAGAGATTCACTTTAAAGGCCCCCAGACAACGAAAAGGACCAACAACTTTTTCACCAAAGAATATCACGCAACCAACCCTCTAGCCAAAACAAAAGGTGTCTCAATACTACTCAGCAAAAACTCCACATTCCAAACAGACTCAATCCTAGCAGATCCAGAAGGAAGATACATCTTCTTAAAAGGCCAAATGGAAGGCACTCCTACTACACTGGCAAACGTATATTTCCCAAACAAAGCCCACATCTCATTCTGCCAACTAATAACCGATGAATTAAAATCCTTCGCAGAAGGCCGCATAATATTAGGTGGCGATTTCAACATCCCCCTAAATCCACAGACAGATACTTCAACAGGCAAAACAAGTATAGCATACCACATTCTGAAAAAAATTAAAGGCCTCCTTCAGTCACTAACTTTAGTAGATACATGGAGACTCCTTAATCCAAGCGAAAAGGATTTTACCTTCTACTCAAACCCACACAAAAGATACACAAGAATAGACTACCAATTTTTTACACAAAGAGATATTCCATTCCTTCAGAAAGCTAACATAGGCAATATTGCCCTTACAGATCATGCTCCTATCTCGATCCAATTTAAACCAAGATCAACAACACCCAAAAAATTCAATTGGAGACTTAACCCCTCCCTTCTAACAGATCTCTATATTGAAACTCATATCAAAAAAGCAATAACAGACTACTTCCACATTAACACTACACAGGATTTATCCCATCTAACAATTTGGGAAGCACACAAAAGTGTTATCAGAGGGGAGCTTATTAAATGGGGATCTAGGAAAAAAAAAAGAAAAAGAAAACCAAATTAACAATCTAATGAAAAAAATCAATCTACTAGAACGTATGCACAAACAACCCTTGGCCACCAGGGTAGAACAGGACTTAATTGACACTAGAAAAGAATTACAACTGATTTTAGATAAAAAAATCAAAAGAGCCCTTTTCCTTAAACGAGCAATCTACTACGAACACGGAGACAAAAGCAGTAAATTCCTAGCCAGAGCTCTAAAAGAAGCAAAAACGGCCAATAACATCTTATGCATCCACGATAAAAAAGGAAAAGAGACATTCGACACCACAAAAATCTCTAAGATTTTTCATGAATACTACACAGAACTATATAACATCCCAGCTCAAAATAAACCTCCCAACTTAAATGACACTAGAGAAAATAATATCAAAGATTTCCTCATTAAAAGTAACCTACCTACACTATCAACACAGGACATTAACAACCTAGAATCCGAAATCTCAGCAGAAGAAGTCTCGAACGCAATTGGAAGCCTTAAACCAGGCAAAAGCCCTGGCCCAGACGGCTTCACTTCCCATTACTACAGAACATTTGAGCCCCTGCTACTTAAACCGTTAACAAAAAGCATACAATTCAATAAATAAAGACAAAAAGATACCTAAAGATTTCCTCTCTGCTCAAATCTCAGTAATACCTAAGCCCAACAAAGATCACAAGAAATGTTCCAACTACAGACCAATCTCCTTACTAAACCTAGATCTTAAACTTCTTGCAGGGATTATGGCAAATAGAATAAGACCCCTACTTACAAAAATAATTGGCCCAGAGCAGGTGGGCTTCATGCCAGGTCGTGAAGCAAAGGATAATATTATCAAATCTTTGAACCTGATTTATAAAATCAGACAAGACAAAGTCGAAAGTCTTCTCCTCTCAACAGATGCGGAGAAGGCTTTCGACAGAGTGGCATGGGACTACATGTTCTCAACTTGCACTCATATTGGACTTTGAGAAAAAATGATGTCTTGGATAAGGGCGCTATATGATAACCCTACTGCCAAAATCAAAATAAACAACCACCTATCAGAACCCATACATATTAAAAATGGCACTAGACAGGGTTGCCCACTTTCACCATTACTTTTTATCCTGTCACTAGAACCACAGATAAGAACAATTAACGCCAACACGAACATAAAAGGCTACACAACAAATGATAGAGAATACAAACTCGCAGCCTACGCTGATGACCTGTTATTCTTCATCACTTCCCCACATATTTCCATACCCAATTTAAATAAAATTTTTCATACCTTCAGATACCTAGCCAACTTCAAAATCAACAACAGCAAATCGGAAGCTATGAATCTGACACTGTCACAGGACGCTGAAAAATTAACAAAACAAAACTGCCCCTACAAATGGGAAAAGGCTACACTTAACTATCTAGGGATAAAACTAACCCCCAAGCTGGAAGATCTGTATTACCAAAATTTACTTCCACTACTTAAAAAAACAGAACAGGACCTCAAAAAATGGGATATAAAACACTTCTCTTGGTTTGGCCGAATCAACATCCTAAAAATGACAATACTTCCAAGATTCCTATACTTATTTCACGCCCTTCCGATTTCCATCCCTTCTTCATTTTTCAAAAGACTAACTAAAGCCTCAAGGGAATTTACCTGGGCGCACAAAAAACCCAGAGTAAACCTAAAACTTTTGACCCTCCCCAAAAACAAAGGGGGCATAGGGACCCCAGATTTCCAAAAATACTTCTACGCCACACATATAACCAGACTAATAGACTGGCATTGCCACGCTAAAAATAAAGACTGGGTGAAATTGGAAATAAATCACCCAAACTTCCTCATTCAATTCCTCCCATGGACATCACCCATTAGCCACCCCAAAGGAATCAAAACCCATCCGTTAATTAGCACCACGTTAAAAATCTGTCAAAAAATTTTCACCACCTATCAGCTCTCCTCAACAATCAGCCCCTTATCGGCTATTAACGGTAATCCGGAATTCCCCCCAGGTGCAGACAATGTAAAAACACTTCTCACTAAAGAAGGCAAACCACTGTTAGCACTAAACTGCATTAAGAACAATAAATTATTAAATTTCCGAGCTCTTAATTCCTCTATTCTCCAAAATAAACTTAACCTATGGACCTATTTACAGATCCACGACTTTGTCCAGAACAATAAAAACAAATCAAACATGACAAGACCACTAACAACCCTGGAAAAAATCTGTTATGACCAAGAACCCCTTAAAGGCGCCACCTCTATAGCATACAACTGGATATCTCAACCTCTTAATGATGTATCTGATTTTTACAAATCTAAGTGGGAACGGGATCTTGACATTCAGATACCAGTCTCCCAATGGGAAAAGGCATGTATCTTTACCCAGAAATGTTCACTAAGCACTCGCATACAAGAGATATCCTATAAAATACGCACACAATGGTATATCACTCCAACCAGTATTAAAAGGTGGAAACCGCAAGAATCAGACCAGTGTTGGCGATGCTCCAAAGAAAGGGGATCCTTTCTACATATCTGGTGGTCGAAACTTCTGGGACAAGGTCGTCGATCTTATTAGATCAATCACAGACACAAAAAACAAACTAGACGCCGCATCATGTCTTTTAAACATCAACAATCTATCATTCAAATCCTACAAACAATCTTTAACTCAACATATGCTTAACGCTGCTAGAGCTCTGATACCTTTAAATTGGCGCTCAACGAGAACACCAACCATTAAAGAATGGTTCAAAAAAATTGAAGAGCTAAAAGAGATGGAAGAAATAATAGCCATCAAAAAAGAAAATACCACACAATACCACAAAACCTGGACACCATGGGACCTATTCAAGACATCCGATATATACAGCAACCTAATATCCATTTAAATCCACATGCCAATTTAGAAAAACTACTGACGAAATATATATCATAGCCACATAAGATTACCAGTACACACCAATCATATTAAGATCCTTCCCCCACTAACGTAACTACAAAACACTCACCCAAACATCTTGGATCATCCACCTACACAATTGAGTTACATACGACTAGTACTACCTACTAATTACCTATTGTATCCTATAATAAAACTTATATGCTCGATGCTTTTATATATAACAACTTTCTTTATAAAACAACCTTCACTACTAATGTATAATCTATATGTCCATCCTTGACTTATAAAACGCCATTTTGTCATTTTGTTATTACTTTTTGATAAGCTACAATATGTTTTTTATACATTGTATAAACACTTCCCATGTATGTTTTTATTCATTCTTTCTCAAACCAATACACACCAATTGAAAAAAAAAAAAAAAAAAAAAGAAAATGGGAGATTATGCCACAACCATAAATGATCTTGTAGACGCACATGAGGACAGACACAGAATGGGTTAAAGCAAAATTAGCAGACTTAGAAGACAGAACAAGAAACAATTTTAAAATAAGGGGGATCCCCGAATCGGTACAGCAATCAGATCTGGGAGACTTTGCAATGACTATGTTTAAAAATCTCATACCAGGCCTCACAGATCTGGACGTTACTATTGATAGAATCCACCGCCTGCCAAAACCGGCACACCTGCCAGAGCAGATACCCAGAGATGTGATCCTAAGACTGCATTTTTTTCATATAAAAGAAGCCCTCATGTCAGCAATGCGCAATCAACGTGACATTCCCCCACAATACCAAAATCTGCAATTCTACGCTGACCTGTCACGATATACATTACAGAAGCGTAGAACCCTAAACACAGTGACCAAAGCTCTACAAAACCATAAAATCATCTACAAGTGGGGCTACCCTGCAAAACTCATGATCACTAAAAACAACCGCACCTTCACTGTGACTTCTCTAGACCAGGGCATAGATCTCCTAAAAGAATGGAAAATCCTTCCTGAGCCTGCTAGCGAATCTCCTCCCCATTCCTCCCCGCAACATATTGACCCGGAATGGAAAATTGTCACTACCAAAAATGCCAAAACACACAATTAAGTTAAGGGCTAAACGTTCAAACTAGCTCCGACAGCCGGCCGGCTGACCCTCAGGCTAAGACTTAACCCTCTATGCAACTCAGCAGCGTTATGCTGCCTCTGGGTAGAAAATACCCATGGTGGTTTTCACACATTGTCAACCACTGGTTTGTTTACCGTTTTCTGTTTCTCATGTTTTTACACCTCTCTTTTTTCACCTTCTCTTATGAACCCATGAAGGAGGATGGGACATGTGTCACGAATGAGACTTCCAATCGTTCCCCAAACTATAAAAAAGGACTTCGCAAACTGTATCCACCTTGGAGTACTGGGCAAAACAGAATCATCACAAAAAAAAGCACCGAACTGTGAGTACATCACCCTACCTATTGACCCGAGGAAGACATTCCTCCGGCGTGCCCAGACTGACGCGCCGGAGGAATCCCCAAGTCTACTAGGAAAGGAGGTCATACACAACACTCTCAACTTGAAAACCACAAATGGGGATTAAGATAATAACTATTAACACCAAGGGTCTAAACCACCCAGTTAAAAGGAAATCCTTATGGAATGAAGCATTGCAAAATCAGTGCGACATAGTTTGTGCTCAGGAGACACACTTCGCTGCGCCAACGCCTCCCAGATGTAGTCACAAAAGCTTCCCATATATATATACAGCCAATGCTGAATCTAAGGTAAGAGGAGTGCTGACAGCCTTTAGAGACACAATAGCATTCAAGCTCCATGAGGAGATTGCGGACCAACAGGGAAGATATCTGATCCTCGTTTGTGATCTCAACTCCACAACATATACAGTTGCCAATGTATATTCGCCGAACAATCACCAGATACACTTCTTTAACAAGATAATGAAGAAAATCCGACAACACCAAAGAGGTGTACTCATACGTTGCGGAGACTTTAACATCACTCCAGACCCAACATTAGACTCTACATCCACGGCTAAAAGCAGAGGCCCTATCTTTCAAACTACCATACACAAGCCCAATCTGTATGATGCATGGAGATGTTCACATGCCAGTGAGAAAGACTTCACATTTTTTCATCTCCACATCGAACACAAGAATAGACCTCTTCCTGGTGGACCAACATACACTCAACCAAACCAAAGCATCGAACATCAACACGATCACTTGGTCGGATCATGCCTCTGTTACTTTAGAAATAGAGGACAAGGCAACTTCACCAACAATTCCCATATGGAGAGTTAACCCGTACCTACTACAGCGAACAGAATACAGGGACACTGTCAAACTTCACTTAGAGCAGTGGTTCTCAACTCCGGTCCTCGGGACCCACCAACAGGCCAGATTTTAAGTATTACCTTGGGGAGATGCAGACTAGAATACTGCAATCTCTGAGCAGCAAATTGTATCACCTGTGATGTATTTCAGTTATCCTGCAAACCTGGCCTGTTGGTCCCGAGGATCGGAGTTGAGAACCACTGACTTAGAGCAATATTTTGCAGAAAACAAAAATTCAGTGCAAAATCATTTTACCCTTTGGAATGCCCATAAGGCGTATATTAGAGGTATTCTAATTCAGTTGGGGGCGAGAGCTAGAAGGCAGTGGCAGGAACGTATCAAAGATTTGACGAGAGAAATCTCGGTTATAGATACTCAAAACAAAAAAACTCCATCACTAAAATTATATCAAAAACTGACCCAACTCAGATACGACTTGAGACTTACCCTGCTAGAAGAATTCGAAAAGACAGCTAGAAGATTAAAAATGACACATTACACCACAGGCAACAAAGCGGGCAAAGCTCTAGCGCAAAAAATTAGAGGGTTCAGGCACAAAGCTAGAATTCCCCACATAATTCACCCCAAAACTAAAGCAAAAGAGTTTCATCCCCAAAAGATAGCAGATGCTTTCAGTCATTTTTATGGTTCCCTATACAACCTTAAAGACGATAATACCACCCATCAACCCACAACAGAGGAAATTGAAAGCTTTCTGGCTAGCCTAACCATACCCAAATTGACACAAGCCCAACTTGGCTCTCTTAACACCCCATTTACTGCGATCGAAATCCACAACACTACTGAATCTCTCCCTCTGAATAAATCTCCAGGGCCAGACGGGTTCAGTGGGGAATATTATAAAGAATTCAAACAAATGCTAGCTCCCTACTTGGAAAACATTTTCAACTCTGCCGCTGCCTCCTCCTCTTTCCCCCCTGAAATGCTGGAAGCCCTTATCATAACACTGCCTAAGCCGGGGAAGGAGCCCGACACTCCTGCAAATTTCAGACCAATTTCTTTGTTAAATATTGATCTAAAACTGTACGCAAAATTAATTGCCCAGAGACTTGTACACATAATGCCTGGACTGATCCACCCAGACCAGACCGGGTTCACCCAAAATAGGCAAACCTCAGATGCAACGCGCAGACTGGTGAATATTGTACATTTGGCTGAGGTCCAAAAAAGGTCTTCTCTGCTCCTAGCGCTGGACGCAGAGAAGGCCTTTGACCGCATCAATTGGCTCTACCTGAAAAAAACATTAGACTCCTTTGGTTTTACGGGCAACATACTCACAGCTATAATGGCACTGTACTCTTCGCCATCGGCCAGAGTATACACAGGGGGAGTCCTGTCTCAGCCCTTCAAAATTACCAACGGCACTAGACAGGGCTGCCCCCTATCCCCCTTGATATTCAATCTGCTTATAGAACCATTGGCTATCTGTATCAGATCTCACCCACTAATTAAAGGTTTTAACATAGGAACCACGGTCCATACAATAAGCCTCTTTGCGGATGACATAATTATGTCTCTCACAGAAACGGGCTCTTCCCTGGCTGCAGTACATGAAACTCTGAATCTATTTAACAGAATCTCATATTACAAGGTTAACGAGAGCAAATCCTATATTTTGGGACTGGGAATATCTCCTCTGGAAAAGGATGAGCTCAAGACAAGGTTTCCATATACCTGGCAAGACAGGGGAATAAAATATCTAGGCATCACGCTCACTGCTAGGATAAGATGTTTTGTGGAAGATAACTATACTCCCTTTCTGGCACACCTGCACGTGAAACTGGGGGACCTGTCCGGGACAGAACTGACCTGGACGGTTCGCTTGGCGGCCCTTCAAAATGATCATCTTGCCACAATTTATATATCTATTTAGAGCCCTCCCCATCCCAGTCCCTGAATCCTTTTTTAAGAAAGCCCAATCTATAGTAAATAACTTTTTATGGAAAGGCAAAAAAGCCAGATGCGCATTCAAAAAAATGATTAAGTCCACAAGAGCGGGAGGGATGGGACACGTAGTACTAAAAGACTACTATATAGCAATAATTCTAGCTCAACTGAAGGCTTGGTTCCCCAAGTCTAACAAAACTAGATGGCAGGAACTGGAACAGGAGCAATGCCCAAACAAAAACCTATATGATCTCTTGATGGCCAGCAAGTTTATGCCCCACAAGCATCTCAAAATTGCACCCACCCTAGTGGCAGCACTCCAGGCTTGGTCACTTGTGCTAAAATCGAGCATAGGTGAACAAATGGTAACCAACCTCCCACTGCCCATACCCAGCCTAGCGCTTCTAATCCCCAACCTGAAAATCCATCACTGGGTAACTAAAGGGATCCATACTGTAGAGGATCTTATGATAGGTCCGGCCATGAAAACATTCAGAACCCTCCAAATTGAATTTGGACTCGACCCAGTTGAATTGTACAGATACAACCAAGTTTCCCACTTTTTAAAGGCTAATCCTGACACATCAACAAAACTGCCATGGAGAATTGCTCTCTACTACACCAATCCAACATCTAAAATTAAGGGTATCTCCCTATTTTACAATTTTCTTAACCAGAAAACGATATTTACCAAATCCCCTTCCATGCTATTATGGGAAAACGATATCAAGTCCCAATACACCTCTGAACAATGGCAAAAGGCCCTTAAGATTACATATACATCCACTAGAAGTGCGGGATTATGGGAATTGACACAAAAGATATTAGTACGGTGGTACCTGACGCCCACAAGGATACAAAGATTCAACTCCCAATGCTCACCACAATGCTGGAGGAACTGTGGGCTCAGAGGTTCTCTCTGGCATATTCTATGGGCCTGTCCAAAAATACAATCCTTTTGGAGGAAAATATTTCAGCTGATAACACAAATCACAAACCTTCGTCCAACCCCTGATCCGGCCCTGGCCATCCTATCCCTAACTCTAGAATCCACCCCACCACAATGGAGCCAGGTTGGAAATAGTGAGACACTGGAAAAAAACCGAGGCCCCTTCATTAGGTGATGTAGTAAGAACAATCAACCTACATGTAACTTATGAGCTGATGTATGCAGCTTCCATAGGGCAATACCATAACAAACTCCCAATGTGGAAACCTTGGATTGACTGGTACAAACTAGCAGTTAAGTAATATCATCCTACAACGAACCTACCTATATTGAGCTTATTGAATATCTCTTCCCATCCTCTTTATGCAACAGTATCAAGGTGAATGCATTCTTAGTTCTACACATGTTATGGTTTACACTTTTCTTTACTCTCTCTTTTTCTTCAGCTTTTTTCTTCTTCTCATTTCTCAGTTCGCCGAAAGTTTGGAATACCTTTTGCAACAGGGTACTTTAACCAACTGTAAAACCCACATTGAACCGTAGGTTCTCATTGCAGGGGGGGGGGAGCCCTCCCGGGGGAGCCGGTGGCGAGGTTCCTGTTGGCGGGTCTGCCCCCCCTCCCGCAGCATGATCCCTTGTGGGGCGGGGGGGGGTGGGGGGACTGCTGGCGAGGTCCGGCACCTGGTGGCCTTTCCAGGACCGATATAGCCCCCTCGGTATAAACCACATTACAGGTTCTGACCCACTTTGGGGCCAGCCCCTGGCTGTTCTTTTAAGAGACCCCAGGAGACCCGATAGTAAGGTGGACACAGTCGAAGGCGGGCACCAGGAATGTCTCTGAATGCAAAAGAGTCTATATGTAATATAACTGGTCAACAATCTAATTGTAGCAACATTACGGTTCTGTACCATCATATATGATACCTTGTACCAATATATGAGTTGTCTGTGATAATATGCTACTTGTGCCTGTAATTGCAACTGGTTTTCAATAAAAACTATTGAAATTAAAATAATGTTTTTTTCTCTCATTTGCCTAGGAAAATATATCCACTGTCAGAACAAGATTCTGCAATACCAGAAGGTCCACCAGAGGTAGACGCAGCAGTAGTTCGAATAGCAAAGAATTCCATTTCACCAATCAATGATTCGGCCTCAATGGAGGATCCTTTAGATAGATGAACAGACCCCGACTTAAAGGAGTTTACCAAATGACGGGCAAACGCCTGGAAGCCAGCAATTGCCTTATCTGTATCCAAAGCCATGCGGGCATGGACCAAACACAAGGAAACAGGGATTCTGCAAATGTCCCTAGAAAAAATATAGTCAAGGCTTTGGGCGAATTATAGCTCTCGGCAGACTTCACTAGTGAGACGGCAATGGACACATTTCAATACTTCGCAGGATCAATGTCACTTGATAGCAATAGCAATAAAGGCATTGTGGTAAGAACTACGGGCAGCTGACACTGCGTCAGAACAAAATTAGTGTAAATACTTTTGATGGTAAAGCACTCTTTGAAGAAAGGTTACAGAAATATTTCTGTCACAGGAGAAAAGTCAGACTTGATCTCCCAGAACAACAGAATTAGACATATCCGGGGTTTCAGGAATCCTTACTTGCAGGCAGCCATACTATAACTGTTACAGAAGTATCTGAGTTTTTCGATCAAATAGGTCCTTCCACAATTCCAGAGCCTCCCCTTCAGACCTTGCACTTCTTTCAGAGCCCTCAAGAGGGCTCGGATCACTATCCAAGCTTCTTTACGAGAACTGGGTTGTAGTTCTTATCACTAACGAGATGATATCCTCCACTTATCAAAAGATCCAGCCCAGCTAGTGGAACACAGGTGGAGGCTGTGGCCTACACTATCAAGATACGGCTGGATGGTAAATCATCAAAGGAGTTATCTTTTCTCCAGTTTAGGCGCCTTATTTAACATCGCAAAGAGGACGGTGTCCTGGCCATCCCCAAAAGTGTGGGCGATCGTTCAGAAAATAATGAGAGTGAGGACATGGTCCTACTTAACAGCCTCGAGCTAACTCAGCTTAATAGGGTTTTTTGTCTACCTGTATCCAGATGGTCCCATTGACACATGGATACCTCAGGCACCTTTTATCTAAAATTCCTGAAGCAATCGAGCAAACCATCTATCCCAGTCCATATAGCAAACAAGTTTGATGCACAGGGGTCTGCACTAGTGGACAAAGAGGGAGATGCTTGTAAAGCCACGTCCATTAAGGCATGTCTTCTGAACCACAGTTATCACAGGCGCCAATGCAATAGGTTAGGAGGCACATTGCAACCAGATGTTGGAGAGAGAGATGGGCGTTCGATAGAGCAGACATCATCGCAAATATCCTGGAAATCCAGACGGCTTATCTCGCATTGACATCGTTGCTCTCTCAGATCAAGGTCAAATCAGTTCTGATTTGGATAGACAATAGAGCCGCAATATCATACATACATCACCAAGGCGGAACCCACAAACAGTTCCTTACTGAGGGAAGTGGAACCCATCTTCATTTGTGCAGAGGGGAATCTGAAGGACCTAAAGCCCTGTACACACGGGACGACGATCGCATACAACAGGTCGTACTGACAACCGTTGTATGCGATATCGATCGTTTCTATGTGCGATTTGAACAGTCGAACATACGACGGTCGTACAAGGGAGTTGTATGAGCAGACTAGAAAACTTGGTCGTACCAACAAGCTCTCATACGACCGTTGTATCGTGTGTATAGAGCAGTTGGTACAACAAAGTTGTATTGTGAAAAACATGCATGCTCCGAAGTCAAGAACGGCCGGATGCTAATTACATGCACCTGAACGTTCTTCTGTGCTCGTACGATCGTGTAGTGCAGTCAATATGCTACATAAAACAGCCAACATACGATTTGACACGATCGTACGTGCGATCGTCGTCCCGTGTGTACGGGGCTTTAGAGTAGTCTATCTTCCAGCCCACTTAAAACACAGAGGCCAATCAACTTTCCCAAGGCTTCTCGGATCCCAACGGATAGTCCCTACAACTGAAGTTATTTGGTTGGATTGTGGGCAATTGGGTTTTTGCCAAACTGCATCCTTTTGCTACAGCAAGCAATACCGAGCTGTGGAGGTTTATTTCACATCTACCTCACCCTTGGGCAGAAACAATAAATACCCTGCCAAGTCCTTGGGCATGCAATCTAATTTAGGCCTCTTCCAACCTCCTACCTCAAATTTTCTCGAGACTTGCAATATCAACAATAACGGTGGTAACAGCCCTGACATATTTGCAGGAAAACCCATGATTCCCTAGGGCCTCCGGTAAATATTCCTCTGATGCCCTTTCTTCTGGCTCAAAGCATCACACCCATCAGAATCCTCACAGATTGAGCCTTCACATTTAGGATCTTAAAACAGAGGATTTAATCATTAGGATGTTCCTCTGAAGTTGTTTTAATTCTGCTCAAACCACAGGAGCCTTCTACGAACAATACGTATGACAAGGTTTGAAATAAGTTTAGATCTTTCGCTAACGGCAAAACTTCCTCAATCCCGTTGTACCCTCTTCCTCCCAACTCCTTGACTTCCTTCAAACAGACCATGAGTTAGGATTAGGATTAATCAATTTAAGGGTACAGCTGGTGGCAATCTGTGCTATGACAACAAGACACGGGCCAAAGATCCTTTTAATAATCAAATTCTTTAACCACTTGCTGACCGTCCGCCTCAGCGCGACGGCGGCAAAGTGGCTTGTTTTCGCAAACCGCTGTCACCTGACGGCAGCCCCCCGATAACCAGTATTGTGAGCGCGCGCACCCGCGATGGCCCCCACCGCAATGAAAGAACGGAGGTCCGTGTTTGTAAACACGGATCTCCGTTCTAACAGAGGGGGAAGGGCTGTGATCACAGGCTTCCTGTATATGAAAGCTGTGATCACTCCCCTCCCCCTGCCAGCCCAGCCCCCATACAGTTAGAACACACTGAGGGAACACAGTTAACCCTTAGAGTGTCCCCTCCAGGTTAGCCCCTTCACTGCCAATGGCATTTACACATTAATCAGTGCATTTTAATAGCACTCATCGCTGTATAAATGCCAATGGTTCCAAAAAAGTGTCAAAATGGTCCGCCGCAATATCGCAGTACTACTAAAAATCGCAGCTCGCCGCCATTACTAGTAAAAAATTAAAAAATAAAAATAAAAACCCCAGAAATTAATTCTAATCATTCGTAAATGCGGCAACTTTTGCGCAACCCAATCAATAAATGCCAATTGCAATTTTTTAACAAAAATATGAGGAAGAATATAAATCGGCCAAAACCGATGAAAAAAAATGTTTTTTATGTATTTTTTTTGTTTTTTGATTTGTATTTTAGCAAAAAGTAAGAAAAATTTTTTTTTTCAAAATTGTCCCTCTTATTTTGTTTATAGCGGCGATCAAGAATGACGCAGAGGTGATCAAATACCACCAAAAGAAAGCTCTATTTGTGGGGGAAAAAGGACGCAAATTTTGTTTCAGTACAATGTCGCACAACCGCGCAATTGTAAGTTAAAGCGATGCAGTGCCAAATGCAAAAAGTGCTCTGGTCCTAAAGTGTGAAATCCTTTGGAAAGGGGTTAAGGCAGTTAAGAAGATAAGCCCACCTGTTAAAACAAATATTTCCCACTTAGGACTTCTCTAACGCTCTGGAACCCTTATCCAAACAGCCTTCTGCCCCATCTGGTTCAGCATCCTTGTGGAACCTCACTTGAAAACTATTTATCTTTGTGGCGATGGCATCGGGCTGGGGAATATCAGATCTTCAGGCTCTGGGATTAGAAGACAGTAATATTATTTTCTTTTTGCGCTTGGATAAGGTTGGACTTAGAATGGTACATGGATTCATCCCTAAGTTCTCCTCTTCCTCTACTATCTCCGAGCCTTGGGCCCTGACGATCTTTTGAGATCCAATTTCGATCTTCACTAAGACAACATTACTTTTATACTAAGACACTACTTTCAAGCCATAACTCCCTTCAGACTTTTCATCTAACCTATTTGTAATACTCAAAAAAAAAAAAAAAAACAGGGGCAGAGAAGCATCATTTGGAGTGGAATGCGGCCCTCCGACTATTCCGGAACTGCAGTATCCATCATGCTTAGTCATGTCTGTGAATATCGGAGCTTTACAATACCTCATGGGACATGTGGTTCTGCGGCAGCTGGTGATAGATTGCAGATCCCTGCTAGTACAATAGTTCCATAGATAATCAAATTGTTTAAAAAGATGTACAGGTCTAGGGGCCTAGAACCCCTCTTCAATTGGGCTGTATGCCACCCACTTGTTTTCTGCTTCTTGGACAGTTAGAGCAGACATATCCATCAAAACAATCCAAAGGGTAGCATCATGATCATCTCAACATGCATTTATGACCATTTCAGCTAACTATTTTTGTCACAGGTATGTTGCCATGGATAGGCACCAGGAAAATAAAATTACGGTAGGTATGATATAATATTCACTAGTCCTGAGGGAGGAGCCAAGGCCGAGCTTGTCACAGGTATGATTCCATGGATAGGCACCAGGAAAAGAAAATTACGGTAAGTATGACACAATTCTCTGTTTTTTTAGTTTTGGATAGAGTGGAGAGGGATTAGAACTCCTATTAGTTTTTACTGCTCTCTGTGTCCCCGTTAAGGATATTCACTGTCTCTCTTTTGTCCTGTTTACTGTTATCATTGAAATTAAAATAAAAATCCCACATTTTGGGTTTTCCCCAAAAAAGTAATAGGGGGGAACCCTTCCAATGGGGACACTAGTTCTGGTGTGGGAAAGGGCGCTACCACAGATAGTCAACAATGATATAAATTGTGTGTAAAATATAAAATCAAATCGAAAGGTTATAAAGATATAAGTGACAACAAATAAAATAAAATCATTGCAAATTGAGACTGTGAAGTGATAACACTCTAATAATAGGTGATAAACCTTGAAAAGTGCATACAGTGCTAATAATAAATAGTGGTCATATCTAATGGAACCAGCTGGTGTATATAAACCATGCAAACGGAGACGTAATAGGTATACAAAGTCCAGAATAAATAACAGTATATGGAGACCGGTAATAGTAGAAAGTCCCCACTAGGGGTCAGTCCCTGCTATGGAGCTGAGAAATAAAGCCCAGTTCTCAGCTCCCTTGCAGGGATATTTCCACAGTATTCCTTACTATCGGACTGACCCCTAGTGGGGACTTTCTACCATTACCGGTCTCCATATACTGTTATTTATTCTGGACTTTGTATAGAGTGTTATCACTTCACAGTCTCAATTTGCAATGATTTTATTTTATTTGTTGTCACTTATATCTTTATAACCTTTCGATTTGATTTTATATTTTACACGCAATTTATATCATTGTTAACTATCTGTGGCAGCGCCCTTTCCCACACCCTTTCTCAATTCTCATTTTTGGCACCAGGATCTCCTGGTTCATAGTGGGGGCAGCAGCCTTTCTTTTTTCCTTTCTTATATATTACAATATTTTTTTCACATTTAGAACAGCGCCACACCACATACCTCCGTTCTCTTACACTAGTTCTGGTGACCCGGGGGTCCCCAAAGAATCCCCTTAACCACTTGCTGACCAGCTGCCATTATTACCCTGCAGCAGGGCGGCTCGTTCCTGCAAATTGCCGTGGCTGTACGTCGGCGTGGGAACTTGCTTTTGTAGGCATGCGCCGCCAGAGGCCTTCGGGAGAGCCAATCAGCGAATGGGGTGGACTTGATGTTCACAGGCCACCCGCAATCGTTCCCCACAGTGACAAAACGGGGATCTGCCTGTGTAAACAAGGCAGATCCCCGTTCTGACAGGTGAGATCACACAGATCCTGTCTTTCTGCTATGCAAGAAGACTGATCTGTGTGTTTCCCCAATCACACAGTCCCCCATACAGTTAGAACACACAGTGAGGGAACACATTTAATCCTTTGATCACCCCTAGTGTAAACCCCTTTCTTGCCAGTGCCATTAGTACAATAACAGTGCATATTTTTAGCACTGATTACTGAAATAATGTCACTGGCTCCCAAAAAAGTGTCAAAAATGTCAGTTAGGTGTCCGATCTGTCTGCCGCAATGTCGGGTCCTGCTAAAAATCACTGATCGCCGCCATTACTGGTTAAAAAAAAATAAATAAAAATGCCATAAATCTATCCCCTATTTTGTAGATGCTATAACTTTTGCGCAAACCAATCAATATACGCTTATTGCAATTTTTTTTTTTTTTACCAAAAATATGTAAAAGAATATATATCGACCTAAATTGAAGAAGAAATTCATTTTTTTTACATTCTATATTGGATATGTATTATAGCAAAAAGTAAAAAATATTGTTTTGTTTTTTCGCCCTTTTTTGCCTATAATGCCAAAAATAAAAACCGCAGTGGTGATCAAATACCACCAAAAGAAAGCTCTATTTGTGGGGGAAAAAAATAAATAAATTTTGTTTGGGTACCACGTTGCACGACCGCGCAATTGTCAGTTAAAGCGACGCAGTGCAAGAAATGGCCTGGTCAGAAAGTGGGTAAATCCTTCCGGTTCTTAAATGGTTAAAGTGGATGTAAACCTGATTCATGAAATTTGAGCTGGGCACATATATCTGCAGTGTTTTCTTATCTCTCTTCAAAGCACTAAGTCCCTTGGCTTTCTTCTGCTCTGTTCCTCTGTCATTAGCATGACAAGTTCTCCGACACGTGATAAAACCATGATGGACACCAGCAGATTTTAATCGATATTTGTTTGTATAACCATTTCACATCACAAGGATATTACTATTAATATTGATAAGTGTAGATCAATAGGAAGTTTGGGTTTGGCAAGCACTGTTTTCACATTTATTTTCTACGTGATAAAACCAGCCTGAACTTTGTGTCAGGGTGGGTGCTATAAATAGATTAGCAGAAAGCTGCTTTACTCAAAGGAGAGATCTGAGAGTCTCTGCCTATCTGGAGGGGGGTGTGCGCCTTTCCTCCAATCAGCTGTCTCTAGGGTTGCCACCTGTATGGGTTTCAGCCGGACAGTCCGGTTTTTGAATGATGAGTCCGGGATTCCATCTGCCAGAGATCCGGGCCCATTATTCAGAATGGACTGCGCTGGGAGTGACAACTCTGCTCAGCCATCTGATGTGTCTCCCTCCCCGCCGGCAGCTTGTCTCACCACTAGCTGCTAGGTGCCAGCCCACACTAATGCTGATTGCAGGGGGGATCCGGACTCCGGCCGGGGATTCAGCCTAGCCTGGCAACTCAGTGTGACCCTGCACTGTCTGCCACTGATAGCAGAGGGAAGCTGCAGGATCCGACTCCAGCCGGGGATTTAGCCAAGCCCGGCTGCTCAGTGAGCCCACACTGCCTGCTGCTGATTGCATGCAGAAGGGAGCCGTGGGATCTAGACTCCCGCTGGGGATTTATCCTAGCCCGGCTGCTTAAAGCGGAACTTCAGTCATTTTTTTCATCTATTAAATCTTCTGCCCTTGTTGTTTTAACTTTGGATAGTAAAACTTTTTTTTCTGCCAGTAAATACCTTATACAGCCCACTTCCTGTGTCTTGCCTAGAAAAATGCCTCAGCGTTTGACATCATACACAGCTCTCTGTCTCTCACTCCATGAGAGTTTGCCAGGAAGGGGGGGGGGGGTGAGTCATAAGAGGCCAAGGAGAGCTGAAGAGCTGGAGGTGTGCCTCTGTGTGTCTGTGTAAATCCAGGAAGTGAACAGGCAGCAGCTTCAGCTGCCCACAGTTAAAATTATTGCAGCCAGACTTAGTGGAGGGAAATTCCTGCAGCATATTTGGCAAGTACAATTTGGACATTTTCACTTAGGGGTGTACTCACTTTTGTTGCCAGCAGTTTAGACATTGTTGGCTGTGTGTTAAGTTATTTTGAGGGGACAGCAAATTTACTCTGTTATACAAGCCGTACACTCACTACTTTACATTGTAGCAAAGTGTCATTTTTTCAGTGTTGTCACATGAAAAGATATAGTAAAATATTTACAAAAATGTTAGGGGTGTACTCACTTTTGTGAGATACTGTAGGTGATGTATAGAGACATAGAAAGGGCCCTATGTCCTGTACATGATGCATACAGGGTTAGTGATCAATGTCGGTAATCAATAAGTATATTATTATCCTGGCACTACAGGATTATATAGGGGACACCCCGGGGGTGTGTCACTCCCAGCCCAGATAGGCACACAGATCAGAGCACTAAGCATAGATTGTCCTTATTTTATTGGCACATTGGCTTCTGGTCAGGGCTGAAACTGGGAGGGCAGGGGGACATGTGCCTTGTGTGTTATATTGAGAGGGGTGCCGCTCCTAGGGTTGCCACTTCCCGAGATTTGGGCCCCTTCCTTTTTTGAATGAACACTGTAAGTAATCGGTACTGATCACTCACTGTGTCAATCCATAACTGAAGCATGGTAAACCATGTTTACAATGCTTTACTTTGTGAATAAACAGGAAGACGCTCACCATAGAGCATTTCCTATTCATTCACTGTTCAGTGCAGCTGAGGCTGCAGAGAAAGGGGCTGGGGAATCTGCCCTCTGTCCCTTTTCTCTGTCTCAAAAGTGAGATATCAGGGGTCTGTTTAGATCCCTTATATTTCACCAAAGCTCCCCAACAGGGCTGTTAAAAAATGTAAAAATAAACACATTTGCAAAAAAAAAAAAAAAATAAGAAAAAAAAAATACTGACACCATCCACTGCCCCACTGACATCAATCTCTACCCTACTGACACTGTCCACACACCATCCATTGCCCTACTGGCACTATCCACTGCTCTACTGACTGACACTGTCTGTTTCTAAGGTAGGGTAATTCATATTTTTACAGTGACATTTGTTTTATTAATTTAATCATATGTTATGGGTACAAAAATGCTTTTGTTTTATTTAGCAATGCCCCTTTCAGCCCCTCCCAACTCAGTTTGACCACACTCACCGTTCACCGTGGCACACTTAGCACACTGCATTACTACTCTCTCGAGGCACTCAAAGGTGTTACAAGTCTTTTATAATCCTTTAATGTATACTCCAAAAAATTGCGCCGCTAAAGTGTTTGGGTTTGGCTTAAAGAAAAGGTGGCTGTCTCCCAGTGTAACACTGCACTGCTACTGCTGAATGTGCAAGTGAAAATTCTAACACAATGTGCACTTTCTAAACCGTATATAAAGCTGAAGACAGCAGATATACATGTAAAAGTTATATAGTGAGATTTATTTCATCCCTGTGTATCATCTGAGGCTGTTCACTTCACTAAGTATATGTGAGGGTTTATATCTTCTTTAATTTACAGGTATTTCTTCTCACTTCCTGTTTGACTATGCGACAGGAAGTGAAGGGAAATCTCCCCAATGGGGCATAGATGGCGAAATAAAATCTGACAGGGGGTATAATCCTCTCTTACTTTATTCAAAATGAACAAAGTTATGCCTATATGTAGCACCCTGTTCCTATACAGGGCTGCTATGAAATCCTAGTTCTGCTAGGAGGTAATTAGCCTGGCCAATAGTTAGGGAATCTCCTGGCCCTTTTCCTAACTCTGGGTTGATGCATCTCTCTCTTCTGCCACTGGGCGGCATTGCTATCCATGGCATTGGTATAACAGGGGCATATGAATCCAGACTGTGAGTGGATGGGTTGTTCCAGCCAATCAGCCCGGGTTTCTTTGGCCCAGGGGACTGCTGGGAGAGCTTATTTACTTGGGAGCTTTCGGGTGATCGGGGTTCTGTGCCACCTGGACGGCTGTCTGGGTGAACATGTGTTGAAAGCTCCCGGCTGCCTGAGGCCTATCCGGGGGTTGCTGGTTGCTAGGCAGTCTGAGGCCTACCCAGGACAGAAAGGAGCAGCGCAGGGTTAGGGCTTCATGCCGGAGCCTAACCAAGTTGCACGGGTTCTGCCGGCTGGAGAACCCAGCTTCGCCGGAGGTGAAGTAAAGCAATTGCCAACAAGGGACAACCACTCCTATCACCAGAGGCAATTGTGAACCAGGGTCAGAGGTAAAGGGGAAGCTGTTGCCAATAAGGGACGACCACTCCTGTCAGCAGAGGCCAGTGTTCAGGGTCTGAAGGAGTACCATAGCAGCCTTTCTCACTAGCGGGGTACAGTGAAGAAGTTGGGAAAGCTTCAGCTCAAGCTAGGGACCCAACAGGATAGCGGGGGGGGGGGGGGTGACGCTTGCAAGAGAGTTCAGCAGGTTGGCTGAAGAGCCAAGTCAGGGACCCAGCGGGCCAGTGTGGGTGACACTTGGAGGATACAGTGGTTAGCTGTGGCGGAGCTGAAGGGACCTAGTGGCAGTGGGAATCCAAAGAGTCTATTGAGAGATTGAGCTCAGTTTGTAGAATCTACAACGGGAGGCTGTGAGGTGGAGGAAAGATCTGCACTCGGGGATACCGTAACTGGTATGATACAGATCTGTGTTGGAGTTGCAAGTTCAGTTGCCATAGGAGACAGCGCTCTACAAATACAGTTGCTACAATTCAGCTTAAAGGCCCCCTGAGCTTAGCTGGGCTTATACGGAAATCTGCTCCTCTTACTCCTGCAGCTGCTCCAGGGCCCAGCGCTCCAGTCATCCCCCACGGCCGCGGTAGGGCCCACATGCGTTGTTTGATGGTGGAACCTCCTGGGGAAAAGACACCGGAGTCAGGTAAGCCAGAATTGTCTGAAAGTGTTGTGCCAGTGGGGCCTGTGGAACCTGTGACCAGCAAGGGGGATAAGGTTGCTTTGACTGCTGCTACTAGTTTCAAGCACAACTTAATCCCAGCTGAAGAATGTTCCACTATTTATGATTTGGATGTCCCACCTGACCGGGTCTCCGAGTTAATTTCAGATACTTTGTCATGGACTGAGAAGTGGACCGAGAGTGAAGAGGAGAAAATGTGTGATGTGGAGGAGGATTAAAACTCTTCCTGTGCAAACCGCTAAGCTTAAAATTGAACTGTCTGCCAGTGCAGCAGCACTTTTGTGCCTTACTAGCTCCTTTGAAGAGGAGCGTTGGGCTAACCAGATTCCCAAGACTGTAACCTCTAAAACTGGCCCATCAGTCAAACCACCTTGCAGGCCTGCCACTGTTGCTGGGCATCAGGTCCAACGTGCTGCTGACACTCGGGTCTTACCCGGGTGCAGAGACCCTAAAACACTGCCCCGGCTGTCCAAGCTGCAGCACATCATTGCCAAAAAGTTGGCAGAAGAGTATGGTTACTTATACCCATGCATACCTGCTCGGCTGGAAGAAGAGATACAGGAAAGGGGAGCACAGTGCGTGGATGTCACTATCCAGGACTTTCTAAAAATCCCTTTGTGTCTTACTAAATTGTCCCCTAAATATGCAGCAAAGTATGCCTATGTCTCACAGACCTGTAATTATTTTTGCCATATCTATCCATATTGTGTCATCATTTGCAGGAATAACTATTAACTTATTGGTAAGACTGCTGAACTATGAAAATTACCTGTATTGTGTGGATTACAAATGGGAGCATAGTGAAGTTGTGTCTGAAAAACACAAAATTGCTGTGGGGACATTCCTGCCCCGGCTGTTGTTGGATTGTGTGCTAAAGTATCAGCAACTGCAGGGAGTGCCTCACTTGGGTCATGCTGGCCTGTGTCCTGGAATTGCCAGGATGTTTACCCTTTTCTACAAAAATGGTCCCCGGCTGGGTTGAAGATAGTCTGAGACAAAAATGTACTTTAAATGCAAGGGGACCTTGGAAGATGGAATGTTTTCAGTCAGATTTCGGTCCCTTGCATGATTGCATGGCAAATTGCTGTCTGTCTACGGCCATGAACCTTGTCCCCGGAAGTTGCCCCTGTGCTAAAGGGGAAACTGCTGAGAAAAATAGCATTAATGGTGCTGTTGCATCTTGGGTGAAATGCCTGTTGGACTTTGGGTCTCCAAGGACAATGAGAAGTGTTTAGTTAGTCAGATAGGAAATGCTGTGGCAAAAAAAGGGCAAGTTCTTATCCTAAATGTGACAGCGGATTAATTTTGATGCTGACAACTAGGAGGCGGGAGAGTGTCAACCTGAGGGAGTCTTCAGTTACACTTGTTACACTGTTACTGGAGGAATTGCTAAGTAGGATTTCTTCATTGCATTTAGAAAAGAGGTAGCACCCTCTAGGGGGTGGGGCCCATTTTCTATTGAATTCCTTTTTGAATCTAGTCATTTGATGAAAGTATATCTGTAGATTGTTTATTTTGTACCACTTTGTGGCTACCCGCTGGAGGTGAACAAAACTTAGCTTATGTATATAGAGCACCGATATTGCGATAGTGGTAGGATGTATTTCTATGCTGCTTGTTGTCTTCTTTTTTAGGCTCCATGCACACTGGACGTTAAAAAAACGTTCTAAAAACATCAGTTGCTTTGTAGAGAGTTTTTCAGCTTTTATCAGTATTTGTTTTTGAGCATTTTGCGCGTCAGCGTTTTTGAGTGTTTATAAGCTTTCAGCGTTTTTTTGTGATCAGAAGAACAACTCTTGAACGTAATTTTAGGGCATTCAGATTACAGCCCTTCAATGCTACTGCTGATAAACGACAGTAAACATCCATGTGTGCATGGATAACATAGAGGGCCGTTTATGGGCTGTTAAAAAAAAAAGCCCATACGCCCAAAAAAACATTGTTTATCAGCTTCAGTATGCGTGGAGCTTTAGGTGGTCCTGCACCCATTGTGTCCTCCTTGGCTAAGGAGAGACAGTGACCTCAGCTCGTTTGTTAACACTAAACTTTCTATTCTTTACAGGTGTAGATAGTAGGTAGGTAGTTAGGATATAGTATTACTGTTATTGCATTTTCTCTGTATTGTTAGGGTGGTACGCCACACGTAAAGAATTGTAAATACTGCCTTTTATTTATTGCCCTTGTGTGAAATGCCACTTATTAATGCACAAATGTTATGCATGCTTACTTCATGTGGTACGACGCATGATAATATTACTTGTTTACCCTTCCCTGTTTACCCCTCCTATCCATGTTTATCCAGGGAATTCACTCTCAGGATTGAGAGCATATATTTTTTTCTTTTTCCCTTTTCAAACTCAGAGACATAGTTTCATTGGCCGGGGGAGAGTGTAGCACCCTGGTCCTATACAGGGCTGCTATTAAATCTAGTTTTGCTAGGTGGTAATTAGCCTGGCCAATTGTTAGGGAATCTCCTGGCCCTTTTCCTAACTCTGGGTTGATGCACCTCTCTCTTCTGCCACTGGGTGTCATTGCTATATCCATGGCATTGGTATGACAGGAGCATATGAATACAGACTATGAGTGGATTGGTTGCTCCAGCCTATCAGCCGAAGTGACACTTGGAGGATACAGCGGTTAGCTGTGGCAGAGCTCAAGGGACCCAGTGGTAGTGGGAATCCGAGGAGTCTATTGAGAGACTGAGAGCTCAGTTTGGAGAATCTACAGCTGGAGGCTGTGAAGTGGAGGAAATATCTGCACCCGAGGATACCGTAATTGATATGTGTACAGATTTGTGTTGAATTTGGAGTTTCCAGTACAGTTGCCATAGGAGATAGCGCTCTATAAATACAGTTGCTGCAATTCAGCTTAAAGGCCCTCTGAACTGTATAGCCGTTCTTCTGTCCTATTTTTGTGTTTCAGAGTCTGCCAAGTGCTTTTACACCTTCTCAAAGGGTGCCCTGGCCCTAACCCTCTCTCCCCAGTTTTGTTAAGAGAAAAATAAATCTCTTTTCTTGCATCATCAAAGTGTCTGGCGCCCAACTTACTCTAATTACACTACATCCACCATACCTAGTAACCCACACTGTGAGGATGGATGTTGGCCCTCCCTGGCTCTGAAGGTTACCATCAAGCCTGCAGAGGTCAGGGCCCTCGCTACATATAGTACTACTTTTTTTTATTTCAGATTTTATTTTTCATTTTTTTATACCACAACAACATGTACACAAGAAAAACATTGAAATCAACACACAAATATTCATAGCATCACAAAAACATATACAACCCCCCAATAAAAAGAAGAAAAAAGAAAAAAAAAAAGAAGGGGGGGGGATCTTTTACCCACCCCTTTCCCCACTCCTTCCACTGTCAAGTCTATCCACAGTCTTTTTATCCTATAAGTAAAAACGAATCAAAAAATGTTTTTTTTTCATACGTCTATATTCAGATTGAATATCCAATCAGATGTAGATAGATATAGTTGTACTTTAAAGGATATAATCTCCTTTATGAAAAAAACATAAATTAACATATTTTGCAGGAAAAAATTGTGCATTTTTTATTTTCTGCACAGGAACCTTTAAAGCATTGTCCCGCAATCAGTGGATAGCAAGTGCAATGTCACTGCCTATAGCTCTGTGCCTGCCCATCTTTATGGGCTGCCAGTGTAGGATCCTCCTAGATAGCTGCATACATGCCAACAGTCACAGATTTACTGGGACAATCCCAAACATCCGACTGATGTCCTGGGAAGAGCTTGCCCCTCACAGAATCCTGACAATTTCCCTCTTTCACAGACAATCAGGGAGATCCCTACCTCCTCCAACCCTGGGAAGTCAGGTGCTGCCTGGCTGTTTGCATATTGGTCAGCCCTAAGTCAGCAGGCAATGCCACCAGGGGGCACTGAGTCCAGCTGTGTGCTATGGTAAGGGGCGGAACTATCCTCTCCTGTCATTATTTCTGTTTGGAGCTGAATCAGTGCTGCACTCACCAGAAGAAGCAGAGCCTGAAGACAGGATATTCAAAGTCTGAGAAGAGGAGAGCCACCAGCATGGTGAGTACACTGACTACCAACTCCCCACTCACGTTTCCTCTACTCAGTGGTCCCAGCCCAACCACCTGTACAGGTTTGGTGCCAGCAGGGGGGAAAGAGAGAGAGAGCCAGGAGGGAGAGGGGGAGAGAAATCTATTCCCTGGAGCTGTAAAACAGGAGGGCACCTTCTAATGCATACTTGCCAACAGTCCCGATTTTCCCAGGACAATCCCAAAAATTAGACCCTTGTCCCGATTTAAACCCGTCCTGATAAAAATGCAGATATTTTGCTTTTGTCCCAGGCATCGGGACTTTTTTGGCAGTGTCAGCCGCAGCTTCTGGCTATGAAAACATGGCTACGGGATCTCCTTCTGGTTAGCAGGTCTCTTCCCCTGTGTTCAGTGGAGAGGGGAGGGGCCTCCAATCTGTGCAGCTAACCGGCTTCAGTGTACAAGCGAATTGCTCTGCTTGTATACTGAAGAGAGAAGCTGATTAGCTGCCCTGATCGGAGGCCCCTCCCCTCTCCACAGGGGAAGAGACCTGCTAGCCAGAAGCAGACCCCGCAGCCTTGTTTTCATAGCCAGAAGCTGCGGCCGACACTGCCAAAAAAAGTCCAGATGCCCGGGACAAAAGCAAAATATCGGGATATTTTCGTAGCCAGAAGCTGCGGCCAGTGACGGGTTGCCTACAGAACACTGGGAGATCCCACAGGCACCACAGAGCTGCCATCTGCCCCTCCCCACTCAATTCTTAGCTGACAGCCAGAGGTGCAGGGGGAGATACTGCAGGCACCACGGATGCAGGTGAGTGGCCATGGGGTGATCTGCTTGACTTTCTGTGCATTAAGGGTACAGAGCTGGGTTGGAAGTGCACATCAAGTCCTGGACTATATGTGCACACTCTCTGACAGTCTCCTGTACCATGTCCACACCCTCTCTGGATTACACATATTGCTATTATGGTGTTGGATCTGGGCCTGCTGTCCCTCCATCCCTCTTTCTTTCCTTGTTTCTTTCTCCTTTCCTCCCTATCTCCTCCCTATCTCTTTCTTTCTCCATTCCATTCCCCTCTTTTTCTCCCTGCCTCTTTCTCCCGTTCTTTCTCTCTTCCCCTCTTTCTCCCTTTCATTCTCCCTCTATCCCTCTCTTCCTTCCCTCCATTTCTCTTTCATCTCAGACTCTAACCACATCCCCTTTAAGCCACGCCCAATATTTAGTTTAAACCACGCTCATTTTTTGCCGCTACACGCGCCACATTCTTTCTCTCCTAAGCCACACTTACAAATGAATGCCCTACCCCTAATTAATGTAAGACCCCGCCTACATAGAATAGTGTCCCTATTTTTTCAGAATGTTGGCAACTTTGCTAATGTAAGATCTGTGAGGATGAAAGCAGTGCTCATGTTCCTATGCCCAGACAGTAATTGAAAGTGTCTCTCACCTCCCTTCCTTCTCTCCCTATCTCCCTCTTACTTTCCCTCTTTCTCCCCTTCTCTCTTTCTTGCCCTCTTTCTCCGTCCCTCTT
>BLSH010070641.1:89281-104494 GCA_018402905.1 Glandirana rugosa | reverse complement strand
AAGCTTAAAAATAGTTTTTTTGGCTGAAGCTACACTTAAAAAATGTACCTGTTCCAACTTACAAACAAATTCAACTTATGAACAAACCTACAGTCCCTATCTTGTTTGTAACTCGGGGACCGCCTGTATATGCCTTCACACAAAGCAGCCTTTCTGCTACATTTCAGTTGTGAAATCCATATGGCCACATATGGGTAGATTTTCAGAATTTTATTTTAAATGCTGAAAATAAATGTTTTTTCATATTTCTCTTCAATTGAGTTGGGCATTTTGTTACCAATAATCACCCCCCCCCCCTTCCATCAGCCCACACAGAGCAGAAATGGATATCTGAACGGTCTCACTAACTTATGTTTATGCTATTCTGATATCTAACAACTAATAAAATTCTATCGGTCATGTTGCCATAAACAATACAAAGTACTTTTATTTTGCAGATTCAAAAAAAAAAAAATACAGGGGTAATTTTCCTAAGTAAACCATATATTCTTGATCTGAAATGTTAAATACATACAGACATGCTATACGTAAATAAGCATTTTTAAAGAGCAAGAAATGACTGAGTTTTGGACTTTAGACATGCTAGCATGGTGATGCATGGCTGTAAAGTGAATGGATGCTCAGAATTTTCTAAAATAGAGATCATTAAAATACTTACCATGACATCAATAATTCCAATACACTCAATAGCAAAGTCCACCCCGCCATTGGTAAGTTCAGCTATCACTTGCTGGATAGGTTTTTCATAGTCATTTGGACTGATACATTCAGTAGCTCCAAGCTCCAGTGCTTTTGGAAATTTGTCTTTGTTGATGTCAATGCCAATGATGCGAGTGGCACCAGCTGCTTTACATCCCATGACAGCTGAAAGGCCAACTCCTCCCAAACCAAAGACGGCACACGAGGAGCCAGGCTCAACCTACAAGAGGAACAAAATAATCTACCAATACTATGTCGAAGGACTACTTAATTAAATACATTTACCAGATTTTGTGAGGCCTCATAACACAATTAGTATCTTTATAAAATGGAAACAAATATTTTGCTGCAAAAAACAAAAAAGAAACTCTTAAGAAAGACTAGTCCATGCAGTGTCCACAGTAATTCTGGGAAAAGGTCCCCTGACACCCAAGGTAAAGATGCTTAAGTACAGAAATGAAAGCTGCTGTCCATCACCCTTTCTATTATCACCTTTTAGTTCATGGAAAATGGAAGGGCATGGAGGGGGAATTGTAGCTGTTGCTACAATAAAGTACTACAGTAGATAACCAGCTTAGGTACCCAATGTCAGCCACAATACGCCCCTGAAAATTACATTAAAGCGGAGTTCCACCCAGTTAAAAGTCAGCATGTACAAAAAGTGTAGCTGCTGACTTTTAACAATCGGACACTCCCCTGTCCCACGGCCCAGCGATGCGGTCGCCTGAGGGCTCGCTCTTCTCCCCCTCGGCGGTGCCAGCATCACAAGTGTGGGCGCCCAACTTTGGCTTCAATGCGCATGCGTGAGTCGTGCTGCACCTTGTGACTGGCCGGCGTATCTTCTGGGACCTATGACATGTCTCAGAAGATCGCCGAGAGGGGGAGGGGTGAACTTCCTTCTGGAGCCACGGCTCTAGGAGAGGAAGTGAACCGGGGACCCTGTGAAAACAGGGTCTCCGGTCCCCCCCCCCCAAAAAAAATGACATGCCAATTTAGGCTTGTCGGGGGGGTCACCTTCCTTTAAAGCATAAGTTCCACTTTTGGGTGAAACTCTGCATTAAATTGTTGCTGACTCTACAATTTTAGGATTGTGAGCGGATGCAGACGGGGGCATGTATATGCTCAGGATCTGTATGGTGTCTTTACCAAAACAAACAATTGCAGTTACATACATCACAATTGAATGTTACCTACAATTTGGACAAAGTACAAATTTAACTTTGTAAATGAACAATAACCAGATTGATAAGGTATTTCTGGGTACTGTTTTTGAACACACATTCATTTATATGATATATTTAAGTTAAAGCGGTAGTAAACCCATCCATTTAACAGTTTAAAAACTAGTTCCATTTCCGTCACGTGCCGGAAATGTAAGACTCCCATTGGTTGTGCTCTAAACCAAACTGTCAAACCATCCAATGGCTGGTATCATAGCTGATCACATGTGCAGCATCACAGCAGTTGTAGATAAAACAGAGGCCAAGATGGCAGCTTCCTTGGCTGAAAATGATGGGAGGGTTTACTACCACTTTAAAGTGATTGAAAGTCTAATTTTTTTTCAATAAAAATAATAAACATGTCATACTTACCTGCTCTGTTGCAGTGGTTTTTCACAGAGCAGCCCGGATCCTCCTCTTCTCGGGTCCCTCTTCTGTGCTCCTGCCCCCCCCTTCCGTTGAGTGCCCCTGTTCTATGAGAATACCGCTACCCATCAGACTGTGCAACGGAAGTGACCTTCTGACCAAAAAAAACTTACTCCACATGTGCGATGCGTTCCAAACACGATCTGACGGGTAGCGGTAATCTGATAGAACACCCATGCGGATCGCTTATTACACCCAGCTACATCTTGAATTTCAGAGTAATTTTAGCAATAAAGTGAGCAGGGAGGGTTTTATTTAAATCAAGTCGATATAAATTATGATTTAAATCCCTAATAAAAAGGCTTTATTTAAATCAACTCTATTTAAATCATAATTTTTATAGAGCAACTGTCATCGCTGTCCCGCAACGGCTCCTCCTCTGACCCGCTGTTGACTCACCGACAGTCCCATTCACTTTAATTTACTGCTTGCCCTTCTTCCTCACACTTAGAGCCTGGTACAGATGCATTTCTCTTCAATCATACAGTTTGTAGTGTACATAGATTTGCAAAACAATGGGATAAAGGAATATTCCTGAACTTTGTTTTATCTCATGGTTAATGTGAAATTGTGTGAATGCATCAATGCAGTGCATGTTATCTCAGCTTGCAGAGCTTGGATTCATTAAATGAGTTTACAAAACATTTAAATATTTCAGAATATACATGCTACATAACTAAGCTCAAGTTCATGCTGAATAAACTAAATTATTAATGTATATTAAATAGAAAACTATCTTTAGACAGATTTTTACTCCAAACACATTTTATTTAAATAAATTTTATAAAAATCAAAAAAATCTGATTTAAATAAAAAAAAAAAAAGATTTTTTTGATTTTTTAAAAAAATCATCAATTTTTATCTGCCCTGAAAGTGAGCATATATAAATAAATATAGTATATTGATATCTGTGATGGTGTTTTGATGTTATATTTTCAAAGAAGCTGGACATCAGCAGTAGGAAGGTGGCAGAGGCCATGTTGGTACACCTCACACTGCTCATTGCTAAACCTTTAGGCTTTCAAAATCTAACATGAAAACAGCATCACAATTATCTATATAACTATATTTATTCATATATGCTCACTTTACTGCTAAAATTACTCTGACGCTCAAGACGTAGTTGGGTGTAGTAAGATGTCCGCATGGGACTTCTATCAGAATACCCCTCAGATGATAAAGTGTGTAGCATGCATCCTGCCGTGGAATGCATCACGCATGTGCAGTAAGTTTTCTTTGGTCTGGGTAGTGGTAATTTGATAGAACACCCCCACAGAAATCAGCTTTGTTTGGGGGCACCTGAGCTGAGTCACAGCTTCCTGTGTTCATTCAGACACAGAGCTGCAGCCCGGCCCCACCCTCTCTCCTGATTGGCCAGCTGACTTTGATGGACAGCAGCGGGAGCCAATGGCACCACTGCTGTGTCTCAGCCAATCAGGAGGGAGAGTCCTGGATACTCATGGACATCGCTGGACAGAGACGGGGCTCAGGTAAGTATTAGCGGGGCTGAGAGGGGCTGCTACACACATAGAATGCAATAAGATAAAAAACCTTCTGACTTTACAACTCCTAACCACTTGCTTACTGGGCACTTAAACCCCCCTTCTGCCCGGACCAATTTTTAGTTTTCAGCGCTGTCACTATTTGAATGACAATTGCGCGGTCATGTGGTGTTGTACCAAAACAAAATTGATGTCCTTTCTTTTGGTGGTATTTGATCACCTCTGCGGTTTTTATTTTTTGCGCTATAAACAAACAAAGAGCGACGATTTTGAAAAAAGAACAATATTTTTTATATTTTGCTATAATAACTATCCAAAAATAAAAAATAAAAAAACTAATTTATTCATCAGTTTAGACCGACATATATTCTTCTACATATTTATGATACAAAAAAAATTGCAATCGGCGTATATTGATTGGGTTGCGCAAAAGTTATAGCGCCTACAAACTATGGAAATTGGTTCATGGCGTTTTTATTATTATTTTTTTACTGGTAATGGCGGCGATCTGCGTTTTTTATCGGGACTGCGATATTGCGGCAGACATGTCGGACATTTTTGACACTTTTTGGGACCAATGAAATTTATACAGCGATCAGATCTAAAAATAGACACTTACTGTATAAATGTCATTGGCAGGGAAGGGGTTAACACTAAGGGGGCAGTGAAGGGGTTAAATGTGTTCCCTGTATGTGTTCTAACTGCGGGGGGGGCGAGGCTAACAGGGACATAACAGATCTAACTGATCCCAGTGACAGGGATCAGTAGATCTGTCATGCCCCCCCTCACAGTAAACACTGCGGTTCCCCGTTCTGGCTCTCTGTGAGGAGATCGCGGGTCTCCAGCAGACACCGAATCCGCCCAAACCGCGGGCACACTCGCGCGCTGCCGGCAGCGATGTGCGCGCTCCCAGCATGAGCAAAAGGGGAGGACGTCCATTGATGACCTCCCGGCAAAGCAGGTCCGCGCTGTAGCCATCAATCGGCTATATCGCAGATCTGAAGCGGTTAATTTATGTGATCAGCACAGATATAACACAATTACAATACCTTAGCAGTGTTGATAGCTGCACCATAACCAGTAGAAAACCCACAGCCAATCAGACAGACTTTATCCAGAGGGGCCGTATCATCAATTTTGGCCACGGATGTTTCAGCACAAACTGTGTATTCAGAGAAAGTGCTGGTGCCCATGAAATGGTACAGTTGCTTCCCCTTGCAGCTAAACCGGCTTGTGTTATCGGCCATAAAATCTTGATCAGAGATGGCAGTTTTAATTTTGCTGTAAAAAAAGAGTCAGAACAATCATGCTGTCTATTTCTTAGGTGATCTGCAGAGGGGACATTTTAAGAATCGAAATATTAATATTATTTTACCTAAAATAATCTTCTAGGATGTAAAAAGAAACTGTCGTTTTCTGCTTTTATTTATTATGCTCTAGTCTATACTAAGCAGGTGGAGCTCTGTGCTAGAACAGGGCCTTCCTGAAACTCCTTTTGAAACTGTTATGCCTTAAATAGACCCAAATGGAAGACCCACACCCCTCCCTTTCTCCTAACGATGACAGAATGCCTTAATAAGTCAACATCTTGACATTCAGGGTTTTATGTTGAGAAAAAAAACCAGTATGCTTTCCAAACTTAAGCCTTGTACACACAGGTCGACGATCGTATACAACAGGTCGTACGACGACCGTTGTATGCTAAATTGACCGTTAGTTCACGCGATTAGAACAGCCGACATACGACGGTCATACAAGGGGAGTTGTATGAGCAAACCAGAAAACTTGGTAGTACCAACAAGCGGTCGTACGACCGTTGTATCGTGTGTACAGAGAAGTTGGTCCAACAAGTTGTATTGTGCAAAACACGCATGCTCAGAAGTCAGGAATGGCCGGACGCTAATTACATTCACCTGAACTTTCTCTTTTTATGTTCATAACACGTCACTACATTCGGCTTGGTCCTACGATCGTTTACTGCATGTCAGTACGCAAGATACAACAGCCAACATTCGATTTGGGCCGTTCGGTCGTACGATCGTTGCACTGTGTGTACGAGGCATAAATGTCATTGGTGCATTCTACAATACATGTTTATTTGCAAAATAATGATTTACGCAAATAATTATTCCAAAAACTTCATTAAATTGACTTAAAAAATAAATAGAAAACCATTTATTCTGGTGGCTGGTTGTGATACAAAAAATAATGGACAGAAAAGCACAGATTATACACATTTTCAACCAGGTTAAATACAGTGTTTAATAAACAGTGAGCATTTTGAACAATATAGTTGATCATTTTCTAACCAATATAATAAATATTGGTATGATCCTGTTTTGTTCCTGATTTGTTATGTTATTTCCCACACAAACTTCATGATAGTTGCAGTTCAGTTTATATCCACTAGATGCCCCCATATAACTTATCTATAATAACAAATGTTAATAACAAATGTTGATCACCCTGTGCAAGATACTACTTCTGACATTGGCAAAATTATAGAAAGCTGCGTTAACGTGTAAAAACCACACATTTGCTAAGGACTTTACCATTTAAATGTTTTTCTTAACAAACGTAATAGAACACACAAAGTTAATTATGTATGAGCTTTATTACCTGACTTCATCTATATGATTTTAACAAAAGTGTCAAATTGTAATGTAACAGAAGTATCATGTCTAAATACATGACATGAAAGTATGCATCGTAGCTATAGATGCTGTAAAGTAATAAAAAGAGGACGCACCAGGCTTGCGCATTACCCAAGTAAATTTATTAAAATCCAAAGGAAAAAATTATACTCACAAACAAAATAGAAATGATGACATATCAAAGTCCACAAGGGACCAACAGCAATCAGGTCATCAGGGCTATGCCCAATACGTCGGAGGACCCTATGGAACGCTGACACATTTCGAGGGGTGATCCCCTCTTCCTCAGAGCCAATGGCCAGTGTCATTGGCACTGAGGAAGAGGAGATCACCCCTCAAAATGTGCCAGCCTTCCATAGGGTCCTCCGGCGTGTAGGACATAGCCCTGATGATGTGGTTTTTGCTGGTCCCTTGTGGATGCCTTCATTTCTATTTTGTTTGTAAGTATAATTTTTACCTTTGGATTTTAATAAATTTATTGAGTAATGTGCAAGGCTATTGCACCCTCTTTTTATTCTTTTACAGTGTCTCCTTTGGGTGTCCCCTGGCCCTTGGAGGAAGATTTTCATGCCACTTCCATTGCCACTGCAATACTTTTGAGCGCAGGAGATTTTTGTTTGACTGTGCTTTTTCATAGCTATAGATGCCATGAAAGAAAGTATTCTTAAAATATTATAGAATTTTTGTGCTGTTTTCTAACATATTCATGTACTGCATTGATCAGTAGTGAATGTACATGTTCCTTTTTGTTAACAGCCTCTATTATCAGTACATATGGTATAATATAGTGAACCTGTCACAATGACTGTTAAAGTGTTACTAAACCCAGGACGCTGCTTTCACTATTTCTGATCTCCCACAGTAAACAGAACACGGACATGCAAATCATTTAGTAAATATAAACTGCTAAATATATTTTCTCATCAGCAGTATGTAGTAATCTTGTGACTTAAGTGTCTGGCCAAGAACTGGTTAAAGCTTCATTCTTCTCTAATCATCCTATGAGAATGTAGGACCCCTGACCCTCTGTCTGGACAGTGCTGATTAGCCCTGTGCTAATCACATGCACTATCCCAAGCAAAAAAAAACCTCTCTAACAATACACACAAAACTCTGTGCTATCAGGATTGGGGACTGTGGAAGAAGGGGAGGATCAAACAACCTTTTTACACAATACGCAGGATTGACCCATTAGGTTACACAGTGAGTATAACAAAAATGTTTTCCTGCGGGGGTCAGCAACCAGTAGATCGAATACAGGTCATCAATAAGAGATGTCTCCTCTGTAGTGGCAGCTCCTATCCCATTGCGAGTGATACCAACTGCACTCCATCTCTTATCCCAGGTAGCAGTTTCCAGAGTGGTGGCAGTAGCAGGAAAGAGGAAATCTTCAGGTCAGTGTGAAGCAATACACTGGACATAATAGTGTAAGGCTGCTCTCACACTGATGCATTGCGGTTTACCCACACCGCGGGTGGAGTGCATTGTACCTGAGCTTTTTCTTTCGGGTTCGCTGCGCTTAGCCATAGACTTCTATTATATCCTGCAGATTTGGTATACTTTCTGTATGCAGGAGTTTTGGTGCATTTTCATAATGCGCACCACACCTGCAGGATATAATAGAAGCCTATGGCTAAGCGTAGCTAACCCAGGAAAGTTGCAGATGCACTGCGCTGCACCCATGGTGCAGGTAAACCACAGCACAAGAGTGTGAAAGCAGCCTTATAGGGGATTCAGAACATTAAGGGTTCATTTACATTTGCAGTTTGGAGGGTGGTAAAACTCCATAGTTAAGATGTGTTTTACCACCCCACCCCAACTACACCCCCTTTAGCAGCAGTAGCCAGGGATGTACACATGTTGCAGCCGCAGCAGAAGTATTGCGCCCTGTCATGGTTGGTGGGTGTAGCACCTGCCAAGTATGACCGATTCAAATTAATGAGGCCACTCAGCAAGTGCCCTGTAACCTTATGCAGTACAGCAAACAAAGAGTTAAAGCAGCCAGCGTTTTGTTGCTTTCTCTTACGTTCACTGACAGACCCAGCCCTTCATTGACAGGTGGGGTTATATGCACATCCTACTAGGAGTTGACTAGGCAAAAAGAAAGAAAGCAAGCTGGCCCCTCCCAGTGGGCCGTCCTCTCTCTCCCATATAACCCCCCCGCTCTGCTTAGCATATCAGTTTTATTATGCCTAGTGCAAGGAGTTAGACCTGGCTCCCTTATGGGACCTGCGGTTCAGCTTTTTTGCTACCGCTTTTTTATTTTTTTCAAGCTATCTGATGAAGACTGCTATCAAGAAGCCGGCTGGGGCATAGAGGATAGCTAGAATCCTGCACTGTCCCCAGCACGGCCGACCGATAAGAGCTAGTCCTAGCCTTGGCGGGGCCCGCCACATCATGCTCGTTCCGTGCGGGTGGCCAGTGGGTGATCCCCACTTGCGCCCGGTGACCAGACTTGGTTCCTGTCTAGGGGCCTATGGCCTGCAGCATCCCTCTCTAGCATGGGAGGAAGGTCTGCGACTGGGTGGCTACCCGCTACGCCCGTCGGACTGGTGAGTGACCCCCTCTCTACCCCCTTAGGGGTGTGGAGGGGGGTGCTGGGTGTATTTTAGCGATTTGGCCGACCAGTGGAGGGTGTTCGCTGGGCTAGTGTCCCCCCTGGGTGTCCTCGCCCCCCTCCTACACCCCCCTCCCCGCACCCCACCCCGCGTGTTCGTACCGCCATGCGGTGATCCGCCGCCATTTCGCCGTAGCCACGGCCATTTTGCTGAGGGTTTCCCTCTAGTGCTGAGCGGCGGCCATTTTGCCGTAGTCGCGGGCTGTATTACAGGCTTGGCCTCTTGTGAACATTTTCGGCGGCCATATTGCATGTCCCTGGAGAGTACAAAACGTGCTGCTGCCGTTTTGCTTCCTCTTTCACTTGGGACAGCGTGGATGACTACAGGCGGCGCAGGCTTCTTGACTGGTGGTCCTTAAGCACTCCTGCTGGGAGCAGCGCTTGTGAGGCACAAACTGCAAGTATAGCTGGGCTCTCCCTGGGGTGCTGGTAGCAGTGGGTGCAGTCCTCCTGGGGTCTCCCTGGCGTTCTGTGGGGTGGCGGTGGGGCTGCATTTTGGGGGTGTCAGGTAATTTTCTATTTTGACTGTCAGTTCCAGTGGTACGATGGCAGATGACCCTGCGGGTCCTTCTGAGGAGGAGTCAGCGGCAGCGCAACCTGCGCTGGGGACCCTGGTGTCCCTGGACCAGCTGAGAGCAGTATTTGGGGAATTTCTTCCCCGGGTGGGGCCGAGCAGCACTCTGGGGGCCCCTAAAAGGCGTCCGCCTTCCCCTTGTTCCACAGGGGAAGAGTCTGAACCGGAAATGGCTTTGGGGGTCACGGGGACCCCCGTGGAACTCTCAGAGGGCGAGCTAGTCCCCTCGGACAGCAAAGAGGACCAGGGGGCCTCAGTTGCGCGCGAAAAGACGCTGGTGGCTGCACTGATTACTAATATCCATGCGTCCTTGCGACTGGACCAAGCAGGGGAGTCGCAGGTGTCCGCATACATTTGCGGGTCTGCTAGGCCACCCAGGTCACCTAAGGCTTATCCTTATGATCCATTTTTTGACCACCTGGTCTATCAGGAATGGCAGCGTCTGCAGAATTCCTTCGCCCTACCTAAACGCTTCGCTCTAAGCTATCCCTTTGAGGATAGTTTTGCGAAGAAGTGGGCATCCCCCGCAGTGGACCCTCTGGTGGCTCGCCTGAACAAGGCAACGACCATTCCTTTGGAAGGGTCTCCCTCGTTTAAGGACCCAGCTGATAGGCGGACAGAGGCGGTGTCAAAGGCACTTTTCCTGTTGGCAGGATCAGCCATGAGGCTGGCCCTGGCGTTGGCCATGGTGGCGCAATATCTGTCTGAGTTTATGACGGAGCTGCAGAATGATTTGGAATGTGGTAGGATGCTTGAGGCTTTGTAGAGAGCAGACCATTTGTTTCAGGGTCTTTGGTACCTGTGTGACTCAGCTCTGGACCTGCTTCCCATGTTGTCAAAAATGTCTGTTTTTGCAGTCATTATCAGACGAGTACTCTGGTTACGTTCGTGGTCAGGTGACCACGCATCCAAGAAGGGTCTTGCGGATCTTCCCTTTCAGGGTTTTCGTCTCTTTGGACCACAGTTGTCTTCCGGAGCCCAGGCGGCGGGAGTTCCGCCGCAAGCAGGGTCCTGCCTCTTCGGGTCAGAAGAGGTTTTTCCGTGCCCCTGGCGCAGCGGGCAAGGGGTCGAGGCCCGGCAAGCCTGCCGCAGGGGCTGCTAAACGACCCTGGCAACGCAAGAACGAAAAGACAGAGGAGAAGTCCTTCTCTGCATGATGGGTTGCTCCCACCCGAACTTTGGGTGAGGGGACGTCTTCTGGGATTCGCAGACAGGTGGACTGCCCGCATTTCCGACCGGTGGGTGCAGGAAGTGGTGTCCTCCGGGTACAGGATAGAGTTCAGCACTCTACCCCCAGACAGGTTCTTCCCATCGAACTTGAGACTCCCTCAGGGCGTCAGGAGGCCCTCCTAAGGGCTGTTCAGGCAGGGTGATCGTGCCAGTACCTCAGTTGGAAAGGTTTCACGGTTTCTACTCCAACCTATTCGTGGTCCCCAAAAAAGGGGGAGTCAGGCCAGTTCTGGACCTAAAGGCGCTAAACCACTTTGTGAAAGCGAGAAAATTCCGGATGGAATCTGTTCGTTCGGTCGTGGCCGCCCTGCACCGAGGGGATTTCATGGCATCCCTGGATATCAGGGACGCGTACCTCCATGTTCCCATTTGTCTCCGGCACCAGCGCTTCCTGCGCTTTGCGGTGAGAGGTCTTCATTACCAATTCGTGGCACTTCCCTTTGGTCTGGCCTCGGCTCCTCGGGTGTTCACCAAGCTGGTGGCCCCGGTGCTGGCGCTACTGAGGCAGAGAGGCATTGCGGTGGTAGCATACCTAGACGACCTGCTCCTGAGAGCGGAGTCAGCTTCGGCTCTGGAGGAGAACGTGGCTATCACCATGACCTCGTTAAAGAACTTCGGCTGGCTGATCAATCTGCAGAAGTCGACAGTGACACCGTCCTGTCGCCTGGAATACTTGGGTCTGATTCTGGATTTGGATCAGGTGAAGGTGTTCTTATCTCTGGCCAAGTTACTGACACTGCAAGCAGCGGTGCAAACCCTGCTGTCACGCCGGTGGTCCTCCTTACGGATTTGTATGCGGGTGTTGGGGCTTATGGTTTCAGCCTTCGAGGCGGTACCCTACGCCCAGAGTCACACTCGGCTCCTTCAACGAGCGATTCTGTCTCGGTGGGACAAGTCTCCACTGTCCTTAGACTAGTTGATCAGATTCCTGATCCTCAGGTTCCCCAAGGTTCCTCAGAGGGTCGTTGACCTGGTGGCTTCGGGCCCCGGCTCTGATTTTGGGGAAGTCTCTTCTTCCCCTGAATTGGTCGATAGTCACGTCGGACGACAGCCTATCAGGCTGGGGGGTCCTGGGGAAGCTGTCTGCTCAGGGCCATTGGTCGGCACAGGAATCTTGCCTTCTGATCCATGTGCTGGAGCTGAGGGCGATCAGGCTCTGCCTCACCCACTGGACGGTAAGGTTGCGTGGCCTCCCGGTTCGGGTTCAGTCGGGCAACGCCACGGCAGTGGCGTATGTGAACCATCAGGGCGGAACGAGGAGCTCGGCATCGGCTGCGGAAGCGGCTCTCATTCTGCAATGGGCAGAACTTCATGTGCTGGCGATTTCCGCCATTTACATTCCGGGCGTAGAGAATTGGCAGGCGGACTTCTCAGTCGCCAGAAACTGGATCAGGGGGAATGGTCCCTACATCCAGAAGTGTTCCGCCAGATTTGCCACAAGTGGGGCACGCCAGATGTGGACCTCATGGCATCTCGATTCAATCACAAGGTGAAAACCTTTGTGTGCAGGACGAGAGACCCACTGGTGGCCACCACGGATGCGCTGGTAGTGCCTTGGTGTTGGTATCAACTTCTGTATGCGTTTCCTCCCATCAAGCTTCTATCGCGGCTACTGCGCAGGGTGGAGGCGGAGGGGATTCCGACAATCCTGGTGGCTCCGGATTGGCCTCGGCGTCCTTGGTACGCCGACGTGGTGCGAATGGTGGCAGATGTTCCCTGGCGCCTTCCGCTGCGCAAAGATCTGTTGTCTCAGGGAGCCATCTTGCACCCTGCTTTACCCTCGCTGGCTTTGATGGCTGGGCTATTGAGTCCCAGGTGTTGAGGGATAGGGGAGTTGCTGACTCCGTGATCCCTACCAAGTGTACTTCGCTCAAGATTTATCATCGCACCTGGAAGGTCTATATTGCTTGGTGTGAGGCGGGGGGTTGGAACCCCCGCTCTTATGTTGTGTCCCGAGTGCTGGCTTTCTTTGCAGCGGGGCTTGGATAAAAAGTTGGCATTGAGTACTCTCAAGGGTCAGATTTCGGCTCTGGCGATTCTCTTTCAGCGGCCTTTGGCGTCACATTCGTTGATTCGTACATTTGTACAAGGTGTACGCCATGTGGCTCCGCAGTTACGGTCGCCTATGGCACCGTGGGATTTGAATTTGGTTCTTTCTGTACTGCAGAAACCGCCATATGAGAAAATCAGGGATATTCCCTTGCAATTCCTGTCGCAGAAGGTGGCTTTCTTGGTGGCCATTACATCCGCTAGGCGGGTATCTGAATTGGCAGCGTTGTCCTGCAAGTCTCCTTACTTGGTCCTTCACAAGGACAAGGCGGTCTTGCGCCCTTCTCCTTCATTTCTACCGAAGGTGGTTTCTTCTTTTTACATTAATGAAGATATTGTTCTTCCTTGGTTATGTCCGTATCCATCGTATCCTAAGGAATTTGAGTTACATTCATTGGATGTCGTGAGGGCTTTGCGGGTGTATTTGGCGGCTACAGCTTCCTTTCAGAAGTCTGACACATTGTTTGTGATGACGGATGGTCCGCGCAAAGGATTGGCGGCCTCATCGGCTACTGTTTCTCGTTGGATCAGACAGACCGTGACCCATGCGTATACTGTTCGGGGCAAGGTTCCCCCTTTTCCAGTCATGGCTCATTCCACCAGGGCTGTTAGCACTTCCTGGGCTTTCAGACACCAGGCTTCGGTGTCACATGTGTGCAAGGCGGCTACTCGGGCCTCGGTGCACACGTTTACTAAGTTTTATAAAGTTGATGTGTCAGCATCTTCGGATGCTGCTTTTGGCCATAAAGTTTTACAGGCAGCAGTGTAGGCGTGACTGGCGCCTCCTGAGAGGATTCTGTTTGATTACAGTTGTTGTCGTTTACCCACCCCTCTTTACTGACACAGCTTTGGGACACCCCCACTTGTCAATGAAGGGCTGCGTCTGTCAGTGAACGTAAGAGAAAAAGGGATTTTATTAAAACTTACTGTAAAATCCTTTTCTCTGAGTTCACTGACAGACGCAGCACCCGCCCCTCTGTGGTGCATTTGTACGGCTTGTTACGAACTGATATGCTAAGCAGAGCAGGGGGGTTATATGGGAGAGAGAGGGTGGCCCCCTAGGAGGGGCCAGCTTGCTTTCTTTCTATTTGCCTAGTCAACTCCTAGTAGGATGTGCATATAACCCCACTTGTCATTGAAGGGCTGCGTCTGTCAGTGAACTCAGAGAAAAGGATTTTACGGTAAGTTTTAATAAAATCCCTTTTCTCACCACCTGCTTTAACCTCTTGGACCCTGTGGAAGCCTAATCACAATATTAATGTTTTTTGCCAGAAAAACTATCCTCCTAAAATGGAAAAATACTGCTGCACCAACCTTGCAATTCTGGAAGGGTTTGATCAACGCTATGATACCATTCTATAGGGCAACCTATCTTGCGAGAGGCTGTGAAAAGAAATTTGATAAGGTCTGGCATATATGGTTATCAGCATCCTCTACTGTGTCATGGACTTGTTGTGTGACACGGAGTTCAGCCACTTCTGACCATTTGTAGATTCCTGTGTTCTCCGGAATGATTGGGGCCTGGGGTAGTTGGCAGTACAAAGGAGCTCCTGAACCAGTATGAACCCCTGGCCAGTGTTACTCTTTTATGGCCGACCAGGGAGGGGGGCAGCTATGCATTCACACCAGTTCTTGACTACATACCACACTGTGATCCAAGGTTGAGCTTGCATGGGTTGGGGGTGGTGGTGGGGTGGGGGGGGGGGGTTGACTGTTTTGTTAGCAGGAATTACTATATTTTATATAAATATATAAACTATATATATTTTGTTATAGGTAGTACTATCAGGGCCCTGCGTGGTCTTGAGTCGCTAGGACCGGTCGATTTTGTTTTCTTGTATCTGTTTTTGTACGCTTTGTAAAAATTCAATAAAAACAGTTTTGCAAAAAAAAAAGGAAATGAATGAAAAAAATAGAAAAGAAAAAAGGTCCACTGTTTCAGTAGGGAGACATATAGGGTGTCACACCACTTACGTTTAAGACAGATTCAGGGTTTTGGTTGGAAACGGTTTTCTAGTCCATTTCAATAGATATGTTTAACACTCGAAGAATGTAGTACGAACACTCATCTGGTATCAGATCCCACTATGTAAACGTTCCCTTCAAACCATTCGTCTACGGTGAACACAATAATAAAAAAAGTAAGTAAAGGAAAAAAAAAACGTTTTGACAAAAATAACTTAAAAATGTTTCGCATGTTTTTGTCTATGTTCTTTTGTTTTAGCTGGCCAGGATCGCTGAG
>BLSH010070641.1:60829-72078 GCA_018402905.1 Glandirana rugosa | reverse complement strand
GTCACGGCCTAGTCAACCTCTAGGCTCCTACTCCACATCCACCCCCCTTCCCGTTTTTTTACTTGATTTTAATTTATTTTCCCTATCCCCATTTATTTGTAGGGCACTTGCCCTAGTTTGAAGATGATTTTAGAACAGTTATATGGCTTCTACCATTAATTAATACTTTTCAGACACAGTTTGAAGATGATCCACATTCACCTCCATTTTTGCTTTTTTTATGTTTTTATTTTTTTAAAAATATTTACAGTTATTTCCCTGTCCCCATTTTTTTGTAGGGCACTTGCCCTACCCTTACCCCCATTTTACTTCCTTTTGCAGCCCTCTAGGGCTTTCCAGGACTTTGTTACAGCCATTTTTGTGCATAAAAGTTCGGGTCCCCATTGATTTCAATGGGGTTCGTTGTCCGTGCGATCGTTCGGGTTCCGTCCGGACCCGGACTTTGTCCCGAAGTTCGGACGGACCAGCAGAACCCGAACTTCCAGAGGTTCGCTCAACTCTAATTGTGACCCGTTGACTATATCCAATTTCATTTGGTTACGCCCGGTAGATCGGAAGAAGCTCATTAATCCAATAACTAAACATACTCTTAACATTTGGGACAAATATAAAACAGATTTTGGCTTACAATCTCCACATACCTGTATACCACTCCTATCATTTATCAAAAATTCTCTTTTTTATCCAGCCTGGACTTTTCCTAACTCCTTTAAAGCACGGGTTTCCTCCAACTTAACCTGACTACATGATTTAACATCTTCCTCCTCCTTTGCAGCATTTCCCGATCTTTGTAAAAGTCATAGTCTTCCAAACTCAGAACTTTTTCGATTTCTTCAAATTAAAAACTTTTACATGCCCTACATTTTAGGAAATCATTCCTTTGATAAATTAATGCATTTCAAACATATATGCAAACATGATTCCCATACGAAAGGACTTATTTCATTTCTCTATGCCCAACTCATCACAACTGCTGATTCAAAGTCGCCTTCATATGTGATTAAATGAGAGTCTGATCTTGGAATTATGTTGGATAAAACTGACTGGGACATGATATGGAATACTACTAAATCTTGCTCACAAAATGTTATTGCATTAGAGACCAACTATAAAGTACTAATGCGCTGGTACCTGGTACCTACCAGAATTGCGAAGTTTGCCCACAATTCTTCTCCATTTTGTTTTCGAGGCTGTACAGAACCTGGTTCACATCTACATATATGGTGGGACTGTCAAATAGTTCAAAGGTATTGGGAAAATGTGTTTTTCATGATTTCTACACTATTTGCTGTAACTATCTCTCCGGATCCATCTATAGCGCTTTTAAATCTGAAACCGGCAAATCTTACACGTAATCAGTTTAAACTCAGTTACAACAGCAGCAAAACAAACAATCGCTAAAGCCTGGAAATTACCAAATCTAGCAATATCCGAAACTAAGCATGGAATAAATCCAGCAATGATTCATGCCAAGACAGATGCTATTGCTCAAGACAAAATATGTAATTTCCAAAAAATATGGCTCCCTTGGGTGACCCATTTTTTACCTTCCAATTTTGATGACTTCCTGCTGATGCCTTGGTAAATTTCGCCCATATATACGGTAACCGCCATTAAACATTTTAAGCCTCCTGCCATGCTTCATCCCGGGAATTTCTCTTCTCTTCTTCTCTATATCTCTTCTCTCTCTATATATACTACTATTCTCTTCTTTTCTCTCCTTTCCTATCCTTTCCTTTCATTCCTTTTCCTTGCTTTCTACTTCTAGCGCTAAGTGCAGAACCTCAGTCTACTTTTCATAATTTTACAACAATTTTTACTTAGACTCCAGTTTAAGATACAACAATATCAACTATTTTCTTGAGTTATATGCGCTTAAATGATTTCTACAATAACTGTAAGTGACTTTAATCAATTTTCACTGTTCATTAATTGCTATGAATCTCTCTTCCTTACTGATGAGAATTTTTGAATAACTAATTCTACTTTATTTTGGATGAAATATAATATGTACTTGTTATCGTATCTTATGTTCAGATGTATTATCTCTTGTTCTGCTATTGCATTTATTTTTTTGTATACTGTTAAACTCCAATAAACAAAATTGACAAGAAATATACTGGAGTTGATTTAATAAAGGAGGTCAGGAATGACATCCTCCATATCCCTTTTTTATTTGTTTTAATTCTGACAAGAGTTTCTCTTAAATGTATTTTGCAACTACTCCTACTATCAAGCAGTCATTTCTTTTCTGATAAGGGCTTTACTATCAACAAGAGTTAATGGCGTTAAATTAATTTACATTGCTCAGTTGTGCAGACACTGGAAAAAGAAAAAGAAATGTTACCTTTATCCGAACTTCATGATCCTTTGGGGGTCCGACTTCTATTTCCTCAATACTAAAGGGCTTGCCAGCCTCCCAGGCTACTGCTGCCTTACATTTGATAACCTGCCAACAAGGCCAAGTAAACAGAATGATTTACTGTGAATTTCACCCAGCAATTATTTATAGTTGTTATGGAACAAAGGTTAGCAGAAACAGAATTTTGCGTCAGTGTTAAATACCTTCTCAGAACCTTTTATTTGTGATGATTACTGTTGCAAATTTTTTAAATTTAAATGCCAAACAAAGTTTATTAATGATGGGAACAGATTGGCCAAAATATAAAAGAAAAGATTAATGCACAAGAGGGGAACTGAGCAGCATACACTGCATTAGACCTAGTAATGCTGAAAGTGAAAATAAACAAAAAGTGTAGCGCTAGGGATTAAGTGACAAATGTGCAAAATGAATAACCCAGAAAAACTGGTTTGGAGGACAGTGGAGTGGGACATCACGCCCTATTAATGAAGGCATTGATGTCCCACTCCACATTCATACCATGGGGGTGATAGGAGCGAAGCTCGTAAATTCAGTAAGTCTTGAGCCTCGAAACTCCTCTGACTTTGGAGGCACCCCTCCATTGTGGGATGTACCTGTCTATGGCCATAAAAAGAGTGCCTGTGGGGTCCTTTTGGTGGTACCGGGCATAGTGTTTAACCACACTGTGCTTTTTGGCCCCCCCAATGATATTTGCAATGTGCTCGCCTACCCTCGCAGTATTTTTTACCTGGATTTTATTTGTATTGCCAGCTTTACTTTTGTACTCACCCACCTTTAATAAAAGTGGTGACCTTATTGCACCAAGCATTGTTGCTTCTGGATGCTGAGGACACCTACCTGGAGCACCTGGTTGAAAGCACAGCTGGACCCCTGTGGTGGGAAACCACATAAGCTTGATTGACCCCCCGGTCATATGACTGAGAGGGCCCAACATCTCTGGTAAGAGTCCATCCTATTATTTGATCGAATTATGTCTTGCTCTCTTGGATTTGGATTGATTTGACCCACGGCATTGAACTTTGTATCTGTACACAATTTCCCACACTCTTGGATGGTTTTGATTACCTTTGGACATTTGCTGTGCTTCATAGATTTCAGCACCAATAGATTTATGACTATTTTTGGACATTTGCTATGCTTCACAGATTTGAACACCGATAGATTTATGATCTTTTTTGATGACACTAATATTTTGATGATATCTTGTACATTGTTTTTCTGGATTATTCATTTTGCAGATTGGGCAAAATGTTTTAATAATAAATTCTCTTTTAACACAGGTTATATATGTGATACAGTGTTTGAAAAGTTTGCTAAACTTTCCCTTCTTTTTTTGCTGAGTCAATGACATCACAAGGGGGCGGGGTCACCCAATAACATTACAGGTGACCTTGCTTCTTAGTTTATTTGGCAGTGGGTAGGAAGCAGAGCTGTCAGTCGGCGGTCCAAACATCAGGTGCGGACCAGCAGTGGCCAGCATTCATTGTGATTGACGCTGGATTTACTTTTGGGGACATTTTTTTAAAACTTTTTTTAAATAAAGGACTTGTCAAAAACTTGCTGAGTTTTTATTTACTTTGGCCATTTTTTTGCTGAATGAGTAGGGGGTACTATGTACCCCCTACTCACTCACATCAGAGGTCTGGGGGGGCCCTCTTGTTAAAGAGGGCTTCCAGATTCCGTTAAGTCACCCTCCTCACCCCCGCAGCCACTAGGCTAGGGTTGTGGGGAAGAGGCCCTTGTCTTCATAGGGACGAGGCTCCTTGGGGGTGATTTCCCCAAAGAACCCCCCCCATGTTGAGGGCATGTGGCCTGGTATGGTTCAGGAATTGGGGGTGACACGCTCACCCCCCCCCCTTTCCTGGTCATCTGGGTTGCATGCTCCGATAAGGGTCTGGTATGGATTTTGGGGGGACCTTGCAGCAATTTTTTTTATATTTAGCATGAGGCCCCCTTCAAAATCCATACCAGACCCGAAGGGCCTAGTATGGATTGGTGGGGGGGGGGGGAACTACATGGTTTAAAAAAAAAAAATGGAATGCTGGCTTTTATTTTGAATACAGTCTACTGGTTGTTAACAATGCTGGCGTGTGCTGCATTATTTTTACTACTAAAATACCTCATCACTTCAAGAAATAGCAATAGCACACGCGGTATTTTGGTAGCTTTTTTTTAGTGAATTGCAAAAAAAATTTTTTAATCGCTATGGGCTATTTTACAGCTGATCTCAAAGTGGTAGATACTGTTTCATGAAGTGAGCCCAATATGTTGCTGTGGTATAAGCAATGGTAATGCAAAGTGCTTTTTGGTGTTCTTCTGAATGATCGTGTTCTTGTTCAGGATTCTTGTTAGCAATGTGCCAGAACATTAAGGCCCCTTTCACTAGCATTTTTGTGCTAAAAATATCGCTTCCAAAACGCTTCTAAAACGCTGCCCATTAATTCCAATGTACCTATTCACACTGGGGCGTCGCGCTGGCGCAGCATTTAAAAAAGTCCTGCAAGAATGATTTTTTGTGCTTATTCTGAGCGCTAAAAATAGCGCATTAAAAACACCCATATACATTGAAATGAATGTAAAGCGCTTTAAAAGCGTGTTAAAAGCTCCAGCAAAACGCCCAGAGGTTGTGGAAAGGTCAAAATACCAGGAAGTAAACAGGATGTAATGTAGGGGGATTTGCTATTTATTTAATGCTAGCGCTTGAAAAACGCCTGGGCGTTAGCGCTAATTATAGCGCTAACGCGGGAAAAATGCTGAAAAAACGCGGTCATAACGCTTGATGTTTTGCGCACGTTTTTCAAACACCTCAGTATGAAAGTAGCCTTAAGGTGACCTGATTTACTAAAAACAAATATTCTGTTCATTTTGCAAAGGAAGTTACAGTTTACAAGGGAAGATCAATGAATGTGGTGAAGTTTCACTTTGCAAAGTATACCCAAATATGGGCAAGGAAAAAAACTGCATTTTTTGTTTCAGCTTAATAGGATAATTGAAGTCAGCAGAGCTGCACCTAATTCACTAAGTTCTGGGGCAAATTCCCTTACAAATTGCAACTTCTCATGCAAAGTGATAAGCATATTTGCCTTTAATATATTGACCCCTTAGAGCCGGTTCACACTGAGGCGACTTGTCAGGCGACTCAAGTCGCCTGACAAGTCGTCCCCATGCAGTGCAATGGAACCGTTCTAATAGAAGCGACTCAGGTCGCTCCGACTTAGAAAAAGGTTCCTGCACTATTTTCGGGGCGACCTCAGCGCGACTTGCATTGACTTCTATGTAAAGAAGTCTCCTTGCAAGCCGCGCTGAGGTAGCCTCGAACGGGGCGACTTGCTTTGCCCTGCAAGTCGTGCCGCCTCAGTGTGAACCGGCTCTTAGAGTGAGATTTTGTAATGTCACTACTGTGCTGCTTGCTGTTCTTTCTGGAGCCTCTGACATTGTGCCCGCAGCTCAACCACTTTGCCAGTAAGTGGACCCACTAGAAGAAGCCATATAAATCAATTGGCAGTTACAGTCAAATGTGAAATCATTAGACTTCTTGACCTGGTGTTTGCAGGGTAATTTACAGGGGTCAGAAGTACCTGCAAATGGTCCAAAAATACCATAAACTGGTTCTAAGGGATTACAAAAGGAAAGAAGAAAGACAAGAAGAGGGTGAATAATAAGGAGAAATAAAAGAGAAAGAAAGTGATGGTATGTGGAACAAGAAATACCTCCACGCTTTATGGTATGCTGCAAGGTTTGCAATATTTTAATCTAGGTGCCCAAAGGTATACTAGACACCTACTATATTCCCTTAGTCTTGAGTTAGACTATTAGCACTAAATAGCAAATTACTTAAATTTGCATCCACAAAGTTAACGTGATTGTAAAGGCAGTAGGTTTTTTAATCTTAAAGGTTTTGTAAAGGCAGAAGTTTTTTTATCTTGATGAATTCTATGTATTAACATAAAAAACCTTCTGTGTGCAGCAGCCCCCCTCAGCCCCCCTAATACTTACCTGAGCCCCATCTAGATCCAACAATGTTGCAGGAGTGTCTCGGCTGCCCGGGACACCACCCCTCATTTAAAGGGGATGGGGTTGGGCTGCGGATCTGAGTCTGAATGGACACAGGGAGCTTCAGCTCGGCTCGGGTGCCCCCATATAGCAAGCTGCTTGCTGTGGGGGCACTCAACAGGAGGGAGGGGCCAGGAGTGCCGAAGAGGCATCCGATAAGAGGAAGATCCAGGCAGCTCTGAGGAACGTATGACATGTTTGTTATTTTTTAACTAAAAAAAAGCGAGACATTAGTATCACTTTAATTTCATATTTAGGCTAAGCCCTTGAAATGACTTATATTGTCAAATGTCAACAGTCTTCAGCTTAACAGATATAATAATAAGGAAAGAATGTGTTTATTCTCTAATATATGATTTATCGCATGCACACATTCTGAAGGTGGGTGTAGCTAAGATCACAAATAACTGAAATTCTTAGATAGTCTGCTTTTTATCAAACACTTCTATGCTTAGCAAGAAAAATGTTTCCACTTTGAGACTTTGTAAATGCAGTCTCTTTCTTTTAGTAATGTTATACCTAACAATATGGTGAGAGATATTACTTTTACAACAATATAATTAACGGCATTTGCTAGACCTACAGTGGTGCAGAAAATGTTCTGTTTTACTTACCATTACAATTTTTGTCATGCTTTTGGAATTTTGACAGTTTTAATATTTCAGTAGCAATGGTAGCTAGCTGGCAGATTTGCATACGTTTTTAAATCCATGTTTGTATAAGTACGACAATACACCAATCATATGCTTTTTATAAATGGCTTATTCAAAATATGCAAACAGTGAAAGTACATGACTTATGAAACTCATTGGATGACCAGACTGTATGCTGACAAGCAATCCAAATTTATACTCTAGGTAGCTTCAGGGCTGGCCCAAGACATTGTGCTGCCTGGGTCCAAGAATGAAATGCTGCCCCCACCCCCCCTCCAAAAAAAAAATCACGCCCACCAAAAGGCCCCCACATCCATTATTTTCCATAATGATAATTAAAACTAAAATTAAACTTATCAGGAAGTCAGATTTACATGCAACAGCACCTTATCTATATGCAAAATTATATGGCATACCATTATGTTCAATTCCAAGGGGCAGGCTAGGGTAGTATATAGACAGGCTAGGGTAGTATATAGACAGGCTAGAGCAGTATGGACTAGGGTAGGCAGAGCAGCCTGGGGGCAGTTGTCATCATGGCACACAAAACTGCTGAAAAAAAAAATCTTGGTTGCCAATTTGTTGGGTAAATAGAAGAGAAGGAGAGGCGGCCGTGGTTCAATTTGCTGCCCCTCTCAAAGTGCTGCCCGGGTCCAATGGACCCACTGGGACCCATGGTAGGGCTGGCCCTGGGTAGCTTGCCTGTTATCATGAGGACTGGTGTAATTATTTGGGTTTGACCACTATTATGGTAAAAAATTGACAGTGAGAACACAGCAGCCAATGTAGCAGTTAATAAGGTATTCATTTTTATCATTTATCCAATTCATTGTAATACAAAAGTGCCAGTATGTATTGTCTCTTTGTTCACATCATGACATCTTTTTTCTGCTAAAAGAGCAAAGCCAAAAAGGAATGCTCAGAAACATGTGGTTGTATATGTGAAAACTCTGCCCTTGCTATCACACAATTTCATTGCCTGAGACAAGGTTCTCATTTTTCCTTACATGGTGAACGCTCTTGAACCTTCACCATCCGTTGGTTGGCACTTCATTGTAACACGATCTAACTAGATGGCTAACATTTCTCCTTTAACCACTTGCTGACCCACCACAGTACACATACTGTGGCGGGGCGGCATGTGCAGGCACATTCACATATATGTACATCATTGTGCCTGCTCTGGCTCAGAAAGCCCAACGTAATTTATCATTGTTCCATCATACAAGACACTGTGAATAAACAAATTACCTAAATACCCAAAATGCATACTCTCAGCATTAACTGTTTAAAATGAAGAGCTAAAGCCTTTGCTATATTAATTATAGTATATCTATAGTCAAAACATAAAATATTATTTAATTAATTAATTTCCACATTGTTTTTCAATTATTTCTAGCCTACTCCTATTATTCTGAATGATCTTAAAGTTTTTAAGCTTAATTTGTGAAGATTTACTTCCTTGAATTCTGTGACATGTATTCACTATGCCCTGTGAGTTAAAGTAGAACTATAAGTAAACCTTTTTTTCCATTTTGGATAGAGCAAGGGAAAGTTATAACCTCTATCAATAATTTTTGTCGCCATCTGCCCCATTGCAGAGATTTCTCTTTACCTGTCCCATAGCCAAACAGGAAATAAGAGGAAATCCCTGTAAGTTAAGTGAATTCATTGGGGATCCCCAAGTCTCCAGAACTAGTGTCCATATTGGAATATTTCCCCTCTATTACTTTTCTGGGGACAACCCAAAATTTGGGATCTTTTACTTACATTTTCAATGATAATGGTAAACAGGACAAATAGGGGGCGAACCCTTTCGTGCACGTGCTATAGCCGAAAGACGGCTACAGTGCGGGCCTAAATTGCAGGGAGGGCGTACATGTACGTCCTCCCGTGCATAAGCTGCCTGCGCGCCCCCTACGGGGTACGGGCGGCGCGCTCTGCGATCAGCGGGTCCATGAGATCCTTGCCCTTTACCACGTGATCAGCTGTCAGCCAATGACAGCTAATCACGTGATGTAAACAGAAGCCAGTAATCAGCTTTTTTTCCCTCACACTGACAGCATGAGGAAAAAAACAAAGCTGATAACTGGCTTGTGTAAACAGGACATCTAGCCCGCACACAGAGAGTCACTGCCACCTCATCAGTGCCCACCAGTGCCACCTACCAGTGCCCATAACTACTGCTAACCAGTGCCCACAAGTGCCACCTACCAGTGCCCATCAGTGCCATCTATCAGTGGCCACCAGTGCTGCCAATCAGTACCCATCAGTGCATTATCATCAGTGCCACCTATCAGTGCTGCATATCAGTGTCACCTACCAGTGCCTATCAGTGTCCATCAGTGCCACCTATCAGTGCAGCCTATAAGTGCACTTCAGTGCCACCTATCAGTGCCCATCAGTGCCACCTATCAGTGCAGCCTCATCAGTGCCTCCTGATCAGGGGCCACCAGTGCCGCCTCATCAGTGCTACCTAACAGTGCCCATCAGTGCCACATATCAGTGCTGCATATCAGTGTCACCTACCAGTGCCTATCAGTGCCCATCAGTGCCACCTATCAGTGCCGCCTATCAGTGCACTCCAGTGCCGCCTATCAATGCCCATCAGTAAAGCCTATTAGTGCTCATCAGTGCAGCCTCATCAGCGCACATGAATAAAGGAGAAAAATGACCTGTTTGCAAAATTTTATAGCAAACTATGAAACTATGAAAACATTTTTTCAAGATTTTCGGTATTTTTTTGTTTGTTTATCAAAAACTAAAACCCAGAGTAGTGATTAAATACCACCAAAAGAAACCTCTATTTGTGTTAAAAAAAATAAATAAAAATGTCATATGGGTGTAGCATGACCACACATGACAGCGCTCAAAGCTGAAAATTGGCCTGGGAAGGAAGGGGATATATGTGTCCAGTAAGCAAGGCATTCTAATCCAGACCCACTCTATGCAAAACTAAAAAAAAAAGTTTTGCCTTTAGTTATACTTTATCATTGTTGCATCATAGAATTCACAGATCCTGCCTTCTAGACTACAGAGGTGCTGACAGCAGTTTCAGAAGGCGGAGCCAGTTCAGGAATCACTGCTTGCAGCAAGCTAATCCTAGAAATTCACAGTAAACAGCAGACGGGAAGCTGCAAAGCATGCAGGAAATCCAGGAAGTTGTGGAGGTAGCCAACAGACAGGTAGAAATCATTCACAACATGAAAGTAAATTTTTCAAGTAAGTTTATATTGGATTGTCGAAAATAACTATTATTTGTATTACAATGCTGATGTTAGTGAAAGTGTATGCTATGAGCATAGAATTCCTTTAAATTTTTCTTAGCTGTTTTATTTCTTAGATGGTTCTCTACCATTATGGCTGAATGCCAAAAACGTTAGCTGAGTAATTCAATAATAACTCACACACTGAATTTGGATCAGTCTGGGAGTCCTTTTTAAGCAGCAGGGATTCTTAGTATTCTTAGCTATTTTTTCTTTCTAGAGGCACACAGTTAGTAGTAGGGCTCCTAGAATCTGCTACAGAGGGACAGAGTTAGTGAGTAGAGTTGAGCAGACACCTGGATGTTCGGGTTCGGGTTTTCGTGGAAAAGTTCGGGTTCGGGTTCGGTCCGAACTTGACCCCAGACCCCGAACCCCATTGAAATCAATGGGGACCCGAACTTTTGGGCACAAAAATGGCTGTAAAAAAGTCCTGGAAAGTGCTAGAGGGCTGCAAAAGGAAGTAAAATGGGGGTAAGAGTAGGACAAGTGGGCTCCTCCAGTCACCTGTCCTCCATCTATCCATTAAATTGCATGTGCTTCCATTGTGAAGCCTCTCATATATAGAGTTAGGACTGCAGTATACAGGGAGCCTTGACGGGTTCGAGTTGAATGGCTGGTCAGACGGTGGTTTGTTTATGTGGACAGATTGTCATCGCAAATTTTCCGTCCCCTAACCAATGTGTGTAAACGTTCACGTACGTATTCGACGTCCGGAGCAGTTCCGAGGGACATATGACGTCAGGATTGAGATATATACTCTCCGAAGTGTTACCTTCGTGTACGTTAAATTACCTATCTACCTCCTGTCCACTGACCTCCTCGGGTGAACAGGATGAGAATGGGGGTAAAATGAAGGAAAACGTCGGGAGATCGTGAAAGGTCCTGAAAAAATGT
>BLSH010070641.1:34336-57906 GCA_018402905.1 Glandirana rugosa | reverse complement strand
AGCTCTGAAGCAACTGCACTATCAAAAGTGCCCAGTCTATTTGCCTTTAGTAAATGGACCCTAAAGCATACCTTCCAACTGCCATAGATTTGCTGGGACCATTTCAGAAATTGATCTAAGTTCTGGCGAATAAAAGCAATGTCCCAGAGCGTAGCCAAGTGCTGTAACAAGTTCAAGCACTTGGCTCCTCTGAAATCCCTGGCAGGGGCTTTTTTTCAGCCGGCGCTGCTTACTTCTCCCTGCAGCTCCTTGTCGGCACTGCTGACTCCCCCTATCGGCTCTCTATGGGCCCAGGGGCAGCCTGATCAAGTGGGTGCTGCCCTGGGCGAGCATGCAGACTGAGTCAACTGGCAGCAGGTGAGGGAAGCGGGACAGCACCCTGCTGAGGGCTCCTGGAGCCAGCCGGGAGGAAGAGCCACGAAGACAGGCGGGCAGGAGGTGCAGGCAGTCAGGGACAGCAGAAAACAGATCCTCTGGATGGAGCAGCTGCACGACCTCCTGTCCTCACCCAGCTATAAGAACGGGCCTGGCCACTGCATGGAAGGTACTGTGTCACACACACCTTCCCACAGGAGGGACTCCAGACAGGGCTAGGGTTTCCCTCACTTCTCCCTCCCCCTCTCCCCCCCTCTCTCCCTCACTGTCTCCCCCTCCCCCTCCTCTCTCTTCCCCCATCCCTCTCCCCCCTCCTCCCGTCTCTCCCACCCCCCCTCCCCCTCTCTCCCCCTCTCTCCCCCTCCCCCCTCCTCTCCTGTGCATTAAATCCTCTTGACCCCTGCATTCTGTGCATTACACCTTCCTGACCCCTGCATTCTGTGCATTACACCATCCTGACCCCTGCATTCTGTGCATTGCACCCTCCTGACCCCTGCATTCTGTACATTACACCCTCATGACTCCTGCATTCGGTGCATTACACCCTCCTGCATTCTGGGCATTACACACTCCTGATCCCTGCATTCTGTGCAAGCAGTGTATATACAGTATAAGTTGTACGTATGTGCATGCATGAATATAATGTTGTATGTATGTGCATGCATGCAGCTTGTATGTGTGTTGTATACATGTATGAATATGCAGTGTGTATGTTTGTTGCATATATGTGTATACAGTGTGTATGTATGGTGCAAGTAATGGGTATGTAATGTCTATTTATGTTGCATGTATGTGCATGCAGCGTGTATGCATATTGTATGCATGCATGTTTATGCAGTGTGAGTGTATGTTGCATGCATGTGTATGTAGTGTGTATGTATGCTGTATGCATGTGTATGCATTGTATACAGTATGTATGTTGAATGTACTTTATGTGTATGCAGTGTGTGTATATATGTTGTAATTATGTGTGTGCAGTATATACACGTATGTTTCATATATGTGTATGCAGTGTGTATATGTTGCATGCATGTGTATTCAGTGTGTATGTATGTTGTATTCATGAATGTGTATGCTATGTATATGTATGTTGCATGTATGTGTACGCATGCGTATGCACTGTGTATGTATGCTGCATGTATATGTATGCTGTATGTATGTTGCAATTATGTGTGTACAGTGTATATGTATGCTATTATTATTATACAGGATTTATATAACACCAAAAGTTTGCACAGTGCTTTACAATGTTAAGAGAGACAATACAGCAACAATACAATTGAATACAAGAGTTTTAGGAGGTTGTATGCATGTGTACATATGTTGTATGCATGTGTATGCAGTGGCATATATGTGTATAGGTGGTTCTGCTGTTTATGTACATGTAAGATGGTGGTGGTGAAAGAATGACAGGGGTGATGTCCCGTGGGTTGTATATACCTCTGACTCCTAAACTATATAGATCACATACACCTTACCCCTGCACACTGTGCATTGACCACACCTAGTGTATGACTTTGTAGCGCAGGTGCTAAAGTGACTGAACAGAATACTTGAGGTTAGAAAATTTGAAGCAGCAGGATGGAAACATTTTCTCAAACAAACACATTTTTAGCAATGTATGTGGTTTTCATTTGGGTAATTGCATTCTTAAAAAACAAATCTAATGTTAAAGCAAATTAGACTTTGAAGTACTTTTAAAGGACATTTGTCATGTCATCATATATACTGCGAAATTTTATGATTGTTTGTACAAATATTCATACACATATTTGCTTGAAAATCTAGGGGTGTGCGGCCTGTAGTTGATGAGTACCAAACAACTTGTGAGAGGAATTGCCAGCTAGATAAGAGGTGCGTAAGAGATTTTTCAGGCAGGAGTTTGAAAAGGTGAGTAGAAGCAAGTAGAAGCTAGATTGGTGCTGACAGGAGTAGAATCTGAAGAGCATGAGCAGAGATGGGTGACACCAAAGGTTACTAATGAATGCTGAAGCCCTTTCTGGACCCTATATATGCACCACCTGCTTTTGCTGATACAGATAATTCTTGGTATCCTGGTCCCTGACACATTATGAGGATTTATGATGGTCTCAGGCTGTACTCTCTGCAGAATGCTTCATAAACATGGGGTGGCTGTGAATGTATGCTTATGTCAACAGAGAGGGAGAGCCATTGGGATTGAGGGCACCCTGAAAACATTTTGGAGGAGAAATAATTCATACAGTTTTCTAACCTCAACGACTGTTCATGGAAAGCAGATAGATAGCCTGTTACCAGGCTGGGTGATATCACCTCACATCCATTACCTTAGCAAGCATAACAAAACAGAGGTCCAACTGTCACTTTCAATCTTAGAAGGAAGTATTTTCTAAAAATGTTCAGTATATGTATAGTTTTACATTTTAATTTTCAATACAAAATGTAATAACCTCTGTGGAAAGCAGATAGATATCCGATAACTATTACCAGGCTGGGTGACATCATCTCATATCCATTGCCTTAGCAATCATAACACAACAGAGCTCCAACTGTCACTTTCAAGCTTAGAATGAAATATTTTCTAAAAGTGTTCAGTATATTTATAGTTTTACATTTTAGTTTTCAATATAAAATGTAATAACCTCTGTGGAAAGCAGATAGTTATCCAATAACTATTACTAGGCTGGACGACATCATCTCATATCCATTGCCTTAGCAATCATAACACAACAGAGCTCCAACTGTCACTTTCAAGCTTAGAATGAAATATTTTCTAAAAGTGTTCAGTATATTTATAGTTTTACATTTTAGTTTTCAATATAAAATATAATAACCTCTGTGGAAAGCAGATAGTTATCCAATAACTATTACTAGGCTGGACGACATCATCTCATATCCACTGCCTTAGCAATCATAACACAACAGAGCTCCAACTGTCACTTTCAAGCTTAGAATAAAATATTTTCTAAAAATGTTCAGTATATTTATAGTTTTACATTTTAGTTTTCAATATAAAAAAAAAATGAAAAGCCATATCTTGGGTACAAGAGACATTTAATGTATATTCACACTTGCTGCTGCTGCTGCTATATCTTTACCCACAGTTTACGCTTTGTGTGTGATCTGCCTGGTTGCATATAGAAAATAATTCTGCACTGTAAGATTGTGTTACATTTTGGGGTGCAGACCAGCCACTTACTTCTAAAATACACAGAAAAAAATCTGTTTAAATATCAGTACTCTCAGTTTGATTTTATTTTTCAATCTCGGCTGCCTTATGACAAACTTAGGCTGATTGCAGGTTTAATGTTTTTTATCTGTATGTTTTGTATATCGATCGGATGAAATTAAACAGGATATCTAATGGCAAACAAGTAAACTTTCTTACTTGCCCAGCTGTGCTCATTGTCACGTCTCTGTTGATGTTGGATGTGCAGGCTGCCTTCTCCAAGTGCACAGAATGCTGCCTGATATGGTTTAAATATCCCACTGTTTCTCCAGCCCCCAACCCTCCCATGCCTCTCCTCCCTTGCTACTACTATACTACAGTTCAGATAACACAGATGTAATAAAAAGGCATCACTGCTCATAAACATAAATGTAACTTACGCTATTGTTAAGGAGCAAGTTTGTATTGATCTTATATAAAAAGAGACCTTTACCCTGATTACATGATGCTGCAACGAGAAGTAGGCTGAGCTGCTAACCGTCACAAATCTAAAGAAGATGCAGAAGTAAAAATAATAATAAGCACTAACTAGGCCACATGCACATAACCACAAAAATGGACCGTTTTTATCAGTAAAGTTTTTTTTTATGGATCTGAGTGTAGGTGTATTGTTTTATTATCTGCCCATGCACACAGCTGCATAAAAATCAGCAAATTTGTACTGTATTCAGGTCCATAATATCAAAATGTAAAAATATGTGCCCAAGGTTAGTAATTTATGTATGTATGCATGCTGTATATAAAAATGCATTCACTTGTGTAAGTTAAAATGTTGGGATTGAAAACAGAGTTAGAAGAAAAGAACACTTTTTTAGGCATTGTCATGTTTTTTTATTGACAATATCATGTGGTTTTACACAGGATCTTGCTGGTGTTCTATCGAGCTGTGCCCGTTGTCGAAAAAGTGCCCGCGATGGGTCTGTGCATGCGCGGTACTCCAGCTGATATGTTCATCAGCTGTGGCGACGTAAATACGGCGCATGCGCAGATAGTTACACGGGAGACACTATTCAACGGGCACTATTCTAAGCTATACAAACCGCGGAGGGAGATTGTACTTCTCACATTGTGCCTCGCTGTTGCAGGGCGTGTTTTCCCTGTGCTGAATGTCGGCTTTTGTGTGTCTTGCAACCCGCCCTTGGACACAGCCATAATCCGGCGTTCAACACATCAAACCCTTCAAGCAAAACAGACAAACCCGCCGTTCAGCACACGGAAAAGCCACCCCGCAACAGCGAGGCTGAATGTGAGAAATACGGTCTCCCTCCGCTGTTTGTATAGCTTAGAATAGTGCAGGTCGAATAGTGTCTCCCGTGTGACTATCTGCGCATGCGCTGTGTTTACGTCACCACAGCTGATCAACATATCAGCTGGAGTGCGGCGCATGTGCAGACCCATCGCGGGCACTTTTCGACAATGGGCACAGCTCAATAGAACACTGGCAGTATATGTTTAATAATTTCATTACAGCTGTATGCGTGAACTTTAAATTTATGAGATGAGGCACTAATAAGAAGAAAAAAATGTATCTTGGCCAGAATTTCACTATTTCACTGAGTCTCTGATCTCCCGTATTCAGAATGCAGCAGGGCAACCGCTCGGCACAGGACTTGGAAGCAAATGGCGAACATCGGAGTAGTGGTGTCTACTTTAGCGATACCCAGTTTCTCGAGCTGCACGATTAATCGTTAAAATATTGCGATCTCGATTCAACCCCCTCACAATCTTAACCCGACATTTCCTAGGTTCTATGTAAACAGAGTCAATCAGAGCTGTCAAAAAAAAAAGAGCCAGAGAATATTCATCAAAATTCCTCAGCGATAGCGGAGAGAAGAGAAGAGATACATTGTATAATTTTGTTGTTTTAGAATAGATCGAATGGAAGAACTTCAGTCTGTAAATGAGGGCAGTTTAACCACTTAAAGACCAAGCCTTTTTTGACACTTGTTGCTTACAAGTTAAAATCTGTATTTTTTGCTAGAAAACTACTTAGAACCCCAAAACATATATATATTTTTTGTAGAGACCCTAGAGAATAAAATGGCGGTTGTTTTAATATTTTATATATATATATTTAATTTTATTTCACACGGTATGTGCACAGAATGCAATTTTTTTGGGAAAAAATACACTTCAATGAATTAAAACAAAAACGAAACAGTAAAGTTAGCCCATTTTTTTGTGTAATGAGAAAGATGATGTTATACCGCAAGAATCGTGAGAGAATCCTGATCTTTATTCTAATAAAAAAAGGCATGATTCTCATTTTAGCCAGAATGGTGCAGCTCTACCAGCTTCCAGGGAGATCAGCCAGGTATGGTATAAACAAAGTTACATTGGTCTAATGCGGTGTTTCTCAAACTTTTTTAAAGTTATAGACAATCTCAAGACACCCTTTAAAATTATGGACAGTCTCAAGTCAATCCATTCTAAAATGTAAAAAACTACCCTAATAACAACATCCACACATACGACACCCAACATTAGAGGTGATTTATTCTTCCAAAGCAAATACACTTTTGCACACTGGTACTGACTAGTATTCCAATGTTTCTCTTCTCCCTCAATTTGTCTCCATCAGTCAGCTAATGTCACAGCAGTGCTGAATGAGAGAGGCAGGGGATGGTCAAACAAGGATGCTGTAGAGGCAACAGATATTCTCCTTATCAACTGATGATGTCATTGGTTGTTAGGATGCCAGTGTCTAGAAAGTCGTAATGGTGCATAATGAAAACCCGTGGCTTTGTGTAACTAAAAGGCAGACTTGATCCACCTGCTGGCTTTTATACATTTTTTGATACATTTTTAGACATTACCCCTGAAGAAACCTCAAGGCACCCCAGGGTGCCTGGGCACCCTGGTTGACAAAAGCTGGTCTAATGTACCTATAGAATAAATAACTACAAATCGAATCCTTCTTTAAGGCCACTAGATGGCAGTGACAATTTTGGATCTAATCATATTAGAGAAAATTTGCAGAATTTTCATTCTCACTGTGCAGATGTTTGTCCCATCTGCACAGAGAATGTTTTGTACATAGACCCACTAATGTACTAGCTTGTTAGCTGCAGAATTCTTTACTTGTCCAGGGTTGTGACACAGCCTTTTGTGTGATCCTTACCCCAAATACTTCCTTGTGAGTATGCCCCTGGTAGGGGTGAAAAATGCCTGGGATTCCCTGGATTCTGCATGTAGCCCTCTCATGTACTTTGTTACTGTGGGGCTGATTTACTAAAACCGGAGAGTGCAAAATCTAATGCAGCTGTGCATGGTAGCCAATCAGCTTCTAACTTCAGATTGTTCAATTAAGCTTTGGCAAAAAAAAATCTGGATTCTGATTGGTTTCTATGCAGAGCTGCACCACATTTTGCACTCCCCAGTTTTAGTAAATTAACCACTGTGCTTGCTGTGAAATGCTGTCCAGGTCTGTCACTGGAAAGTCTTGGTCTTAACCCATATGAGCATGATAAATCATTAACATTTCTCCTCCAATTACCCTGAATTGGCTGATGCACTGGTGAATTAAGTGTTGCATCACTAACAGCTGTGCTGCACTCACATTTATACTATATGTTCATACTTTTCTGTGTGCAATAGTTTCCCACCTTTGCTCTATTTGCAAAGGTCACGGGTTTGTCCTAGCTGCTGCCTATCAATGACACAGTCCCCTCTGGAAATACAACTTCCCTTGCTTCTGCAGCTTTTTTTTTTTTTTTTGTAGAATACCATAGGTAATTTCTAGGTGCATTTAACCTCCCTGGCGGTATGATTATGTCAGATTTTTGGTGCTGAAAGCGGTACAATTATTTTGCATGAAAATTTGGCTTTTTATATTGTAGGCCTGTAATTTTTAGGAATAACTCACTTAAATCTGTCCAAACAACAGTCTAGTAGACATCCTGGGTATGAAAAAGTTTGAAAAATGAAATCATAAATTATAATATAATAAATAACTATAAATAATTATCAAAAATAATAATATAATAGTAATAAAATGTATTCAATAATGTAATCAAACCAAAAACACAGAAATTTGCTCATTTGCAGAATTGTCGCTGTCGTCACTTTCAGTGTCTGATGATAAATTTCTCCAAAAATCAGTATCACTCAACTCTGCAAATGATTCTTATTTACTATCTGTGTTTTCTAGCTGATCAAAAAACACTTTTGACGCAAAGGGACACTTTTTGGTTGCTATGGACATTCTCATGTTTCCAGGCAGAAAGAATGACATTTATAATATAAAAGTGCATGCAGGGCTCTGGGCAAACCACTAGGGACAAAGGGGATGTGAAATGTTTTCATACAGTAATGTAATCTATAAGATTACAGTGTACTGTATGTGCTGTGTGTGTTTCACTTTTTGAATTTCCCGCCGGTCTCCGTCCCCGTGCGACGCAACGCTCGCAGGGAACGGAGCCCGGCACACAGGAGTCATCTGGTGGCAGACACAGCCTGCAGACACGGCGGGGGACATCACTGGATCCAGGGGACAAGGTGAGAAGCGCTGCCTGGATCCAGCAATGCAATCCCGAGTGTGGCTCGGGGTTACCATTCTTGGTACTGAAAATCCACCCCGAGCCACACTCGGGAACACCGCCAGGGAGGTTAAGCCGCCTTTTTGCAGGCAATAAACAAGATCCCCAAATGCAGAGGAAGCAACACTAAGGGCCACTCCAGTTCACAATCCAATAACTCTATAAAAGCATTTTACAGCATTTTAACACTGAACTCTGCGTTGGCGTTTTCCAAACCTGTGTGTATAGTGCAGAGGGCTTTCCTGTTCTGAGCAGTGGAATAACCTCTTGTGTAGCCAAATCTCTGATGTCTATCAGTATATCTAAACTCTGACACGTGTCAATGAATCTTTATAGAGGAATTTTGACAACTATGCTCTCCTATAAAGTTATTTTACCTGTAAAGCACTCCTTTGTTTCAGAGCGGCATCACAAGCATACCGTTTCTATACTCTTGCATTCTGCTTAAATCTCTAAATTGGGGGTCTCCAAACTATGGCCATCGGGCCACGTCCAGCTCGTTCACCCAGTCCACAGCAACATGTCCTGTATCTGCTTCATGCTTTTCTTTTTTTACAATAAGTTTTATTGATTTTTCACTTAAAGATTTACGAACAGTGTAGATACACCTAAAAAGAGCACAAGAAGTGCAGTGCTGAGCAATATAGTATAGGAAACAGTGGGTATAATCCAAATATATAATCTATCTGTTTTAAGAATCAATATGAACATACACTATATTGTCAAAAGTAGTGTGACGCCTACCTTTACACGCACGTGAACATTAAAGACATCCCAGTCTTAGTCTGTAGGCAGGGCTGATGATAGAAATCGCGGGGCCCCGTATAGACTATCTGACAGCCCCCCCCCCAAAAAAAAGTATTAAACCTATATTTCGCTAAAAATACAATAAAACTATTAGCAGACACAAATACAACATAACTCACAGAATTGCAGCTAAATTTAAAAGAGTTAATAAATAAAAACGAAGATGAGATGAAAAAAATATACAGGCTCTGGGATCAGAGGGACAGAGGGAGAGAAAAAAAGTTAAGCTCCATGCACACTGGGCTTAAAAAACTCCAGTTCACTTGGCAGAAAAAAAACGCTCTTATAGAACTTTTTTTGTACAAGTTTAGACGAGTTTAGGAGAACCAGAAGGGTTTTTTTGTGTCTCTTAAACGTTGAGCTTAAAATATGCCTGTAATCGTCCTAATGTGCATGGACACATAGGGTAACATTGAGCTGCTTCTACAGACAAAACACTAAACTCCTGTAGAAGCAACGTTTTTTAAGCCAGTGTGCATGGAGCCTTAGAGAGATAACAAACTCCAGCGTTGAGAGGAGGGGGCCCACACAGGGAGGGGGATTAGTGAGGGATGACTATACTACAGTACAGATAACACAGATGTAATAAAAAGGCATCACTGCTCATAAACATAAATGTAACTTACGCTATTGTTAAGGAGCAAGTTTGTATTGATCTTATAAAAAAAGAGACCTTTACCCTGATTATATTATGCTGCAACGAGAAGTTGGCTGAGCTGCTAACCGTCACAAATCTAAAGAAGATGCAGAAGTAAAAATAATAATAAGCACTAATTAGGGCACATGCACATAACCGCAAAAACTGGACCGTTTTTATCAGTACAGTTTTTTTTTTATGGATCTGAGTGTAGGTGTATTGTTTTATTATCTGCCCATGCACACAGCTGCATAAAAATCAGCAAATGTGTACTGTATTCAGGTCCATAATATCAAAATGTAAAAATATGTGCCCAAGGTTAGTAATTTATGTATGTATGCATGCTGTATATAAAAATGCATTTACTTGTGTAAGTTAAAATGTTGGGATTGAAAACAGAGTTAGAAGAAAAGAACACCAGAAGGGTTTTTTTGTGTCTCTTAAACGTTGAGCTTAAAATATGCCTGTAATCGTCCTAATGTGCATGGACACATAGGGTAACATTGAGCTGCTTCTACAAACAAAACACTAAACTCCTGTAGAAGCAATGTTTTTTAAGCCAGTGTGCATGGAGCCTTAGAGAGATAACAAACTCCAGCGTTGAGAGAAGGGGGCCCACACAGGGAGGGGGATTAGTGAGGGATGACTGTCTCTTTTTTAGCAGATAAAAGCTTGTAGCAAGGGAGAGGGAAGGAGAGCAGCTATTTCATCTCTTGGTGGAAAAGAGACACAATTGTCATCTGTCACTAATCCCCCCTGTGTGGGCCCCCCTGTGTGCTCCGGGCCTCCCACACTAGGACTGGCTGTACCCCTCTATCAGAAGCCCTGTCTGTAGGGTTCAATATTGAGTTGACCCACCCTTTGCAGCTATAACAGCTTCAACTCTTCTGGGAAGGCTGTCCACAAGGTTTAGGAGTGTGTCTATGGGACTGTTTGACCATTCTTCCAGAAGCGCATTTGTGAGGTCAGACACTGGGTAGTATCGTAGTAGACCTTGCTTTGTACACTGATGCGCATTCATGTTGGAACAGGAATGGGCCATCCCCAAGTTGTTCCCACAAAGTTGGGAGCATGAAATTGTCCAAAATGTCTTGGTACGATGATGTCTTAAGAGTTCCCTTCACGGGAACTAAGGTGCCAAGCCCAACCCCTGAAAAATAACCCCACACCATAATCCCCCCCTCCACCAAATGATTTGAACCTGTGCTTAAAGCAAGGTCCATAAAGACATGGATGAGCAAGTTTGGGGTGGAGGAACTTGACTGGCTGCAGAGTCCTGATCTCAACCCGACAGAACACGTTTGAGATGAATTAGAGCAGACACTGCAAGCCAGGCCTTCTGGTCTAACATCAGTGTCTGACCTCACAAATGCGCTTCTGGAAGGATGGTCAAACATTCTCATAGACACACTTCGAAACCTTGTGGACAGCCTTCTCAGAAGAGTTGAAGCTGGTATAACTGAAAAGGGTGGGCCAACTCAATATAAAACCCTACTGACTAAGACTGGGATGCCATTAAAGTTTATGTGCGTATAAAGGCAGGCGTTCCAATACTTTTGACAATATAGTGTATATAATAATGAGCATTGGAGTCCAGTTGAGATCTACACTATCGTCTCTTTCCAAGTCAGGTATATTCACACTAGAGGGGAGAAGAGAATGAGGAAAAAATAGGTACAAACAGGAATCGTATACTTATTAACAGAGAAAGGGGAGGTCTCAACCATGTTCAATATTCAATATAGGATTTGTCATCTACGGCCAAGCATATATAGAGTATCTTGTGTCATGTTTTTCTATGGTGTGGTTGGACCAGCCACCAACACCATAACAACCAATGCCACTGAGTAGCCCGGACACACAGTGTTAATGATTGCTATGATGCTGGCTGGCCCAACCACATCATGGAAACATGTGATGCTGATTCAGGACAGTAGCATCCAGGGCCACCCCAGCATTCAGAAGTGGACCTGCTCTGCCTCCCGCCTTCTGTGTAGACCTGCTCTGCCTCCTGCCCTATGCCATGCTGCCACTGTGGCATAGATTGTAAGGCAGGACATTTACCAGCCTTGCTGTAAAACAATCTCTGTAAACTCTCTCACTGCGAGTGAGTTTATTATTTGAGGACAACATATTTTATATGTAACCCTTACACACTGGTCTCTACCTTATGCCAGTTGCTGCTCAGATGTTTGTGCTCTGTTTTTGATATTTTGAAGAGTACTGTGGTTTTAGAGCTGTTGCACAACAGAAAACAAAAAATTCCCGAAGAGGTAATAATGATTTAACCTGAGGTACTCAGTATCAATGTCATCTAGTAGAAGCAGTGTCAAGAACGCACATTCCTTGTTCTCTTCCCTGCCTTCAGCCCAAAAGGAAATCTTTGCCTCTGCTACTTCTATTTGGTACACTCTGGTACGGTCTCTGTATTTGTTATGTTGCCTACCTTCAGTGTCCTAGTCACATCCAGTTGATTACAAGCCTCACCAGCTTTTGCTGCCTGAATTTATGAGTATGTATAGCTTGAATATGCATCACATGAGTCTATTACTTTCCACTAAACGGTGCTTTCCAAATATCTCTTTTACAAACTTAGCGGGCAAATCCGCTGCAACAGATAACTTGTTCCATACTCCGCTAGCATTTCAAAGAACAGATCTTAGAAGGATTCAATACTTGCATTTTAGTTAATGGGCCCTCTATTTTCATTGCATCACCCTTATAACAGTTTCTATAGCTTTGCCATCGGTGCCTTATACCTGCACTGTGTCTTACAGGCCTTCTATAACCACTTTTGACTTATGTCAGTCTGTGTAACCTGTTCTTCTAGAATCTGCTAGCAGATTTTCAAACAGCACCAAAGCTCCATCTAGGGTAGATTTTAGTTTATACGATTCCTCTTCCATTCTACCTACCTCCTCCATTTGCAAATGGTTCCTTTTTGAGATTGAGGACTGCCATTATAATCACAATTCCGTTATGTTTGTGATACCTTGTCTCAATAGAGTTCGTCCCTTAAGAAGGACTCTTCTAACACAAAACAAGGCCCTTGACTCTTTAAACTTGTTGAGCTGTCTGTAGCCTTCCACATCAGTTATGATAACGTCTTAGAGGCATTTATTATTTTGCATTCCAGCATTACCTGGCCATTTGCATAGGGCACTCTAGCTACATGTCTGGAATGTAGAAAATATGCTTCTATCCTTTACAGTGTCATGTTCAAATCTCCTGGTTCTCTTTATGGGCACCCATTTTAACATGGAAAGTCTATTGTATAGATGGAACAGAAGAATCCTCATTATCGTCTACTACAGATGTACTATCTTGTTGGTGTTCAGAGACTACCTCTCACTTGAACCGCAGAGTATTTGAGTATTTTTATTAGTAGTTATTGTTCTTTCTTCCCTTGGGTCCCTTTGAAACGTATTTCCTTTGGTTTGGATGTTCAAGATTCTCACTGTAGCTCCCACACTAGACCCTAAAATTGGGCATCCTACTCAGTTGCCCTTTCCTTGCTTTCTGGTGTCACTGCACCTTTGCGTGCTTAGTCCCAGATTGTTTACATTCCCCACACCCTAGTACCCTTGTTTTCTGTGTTCATAGATACTTATTTTAGGGGATTCTTTACCTCCCTCCTTTTTTATATAATGCATTTACTGTTATCCAGAATGTGTGCACTCTTTGTGGTGCTTAATTATCCTCTGCCCTGTTTCTCTTCTGAGAGACCTCTCGATCTACAAGACTGACAATACTAAGTTCCTACTATTCCCCTATTCCCTTCCCAAATGAGGAACTGACTATACTGAGTCCTCAAGTTGCTCTGGATTCTTTTAAAGCAACTCACTTTGCACCCACTCAGGTACCTTTGCGGGCACCTTCTTACAAATGGTATGGTCCTTTTCCCAGATGCGATCACGTTGGGTCTCAGTGGTTGAGGTTCTTAATGAGATTTGTGATGTAAAGGTGGGACTTTAAAGACACGAAAAGCATACATGAATAAAAAAGTATGTTTTATTAGTATCAACAAGACATACTGAGTAAAATTGCTTGCCAACTAACCAGTCATTTTATGTTATATGTTTGACAGACTTCTAATGTAAACTAATTTCCCTTAGGAAGGAGTTGAAGTAACTCCGAAACATGTTGGATCAAGTTTTGCAGAAATATATGCAACTGTACTGCTCATAGATTTGCTTATGGTTCAAGTAGCATCTTTTTGTGTTTTCACACATTGTAACTAAGCTTTTATATATTGGAAATAATTTTTAACTCCATATGTCTTGATACTAATAAAACATACTTTTTTTTTTATTCATGTATGCTTTTCGTGCTTTTAAATCCAACCATTCTTCTGGGGAAACCATTGCTCTAATTACTAGGGATGTTGGCCGATTCATTAGCAGATACTGTATTATTTACCTTCTAATCATTTTCGAGATTGTAGAATTACAATTGGACCTTTTAGTCTTACTTTTGGGAGTAATGGACCATGTGGTTGTGAGTCTCTATGTCAAATTGTTTCTATCCCATGTGACCTTCTATGCGAGATGCAAAATCCTGCTGTACTGGAAACTCCACACTCCTCCCACCTTATCTTTTTTGTATGCCAGTTTTGATAGGGTATTACCACTGTATAAATTAATGTATGAAAGTTGAAAGTAAATGATCCAAATAAATTTGACAAGATATGGTCTGCTTGGATTGATGTGCAAAGTTGCTTGTGATTATTGTACTGTATCCGCTTTACACGCCTCTTCTTTCAAACCCCCCTCCCCTTTTTTTTCTCTTTGCTCCTTGTCTTTCCCCTGGCCCTTCATATCCCTTCACCTTTTCTGCTGCCTATCCTTCTCTTTCGTTTGTTTGCTTTTTTTATCTTGTATCCTCTTCATATCTGAGCCATGTTGAGTTGAAGTAGACTTTTTTGACTTTATACCCTACAAGGATTTTGATGATAAGTTTCCAAAGCCCTTTTCAGATATTGTACTTATCTTATCTCTTTTGTTTGCTAAGTTGACTTTGCTAGGCCTGTCGCTATGGGATTGTGGGAGCATGCTATTTCTTGACATACGTTTCTGCTTTACCTGCCTGTATGTTTACTGTGTAATTCTCAAGAAAACTTTTTCTCTGGTTAAAAAAATTGCATGAAAGCTAATAATTTACACGTGGTGTGTGCATGCATTGTTTATTCTACTTGAGCATATGACTGCATCCATGGCAGCGGACAATGAACATTTCTGGCCAGCTGTAGTTATATCTGGTCAGCACAATAAACATTACCTGTACAAAGGAGAAAATCACAACTGTACATAGAGAAGCTCATGTAATTAATTGAATTCTGTTTGCCAATCCTAAATGTTATCGCCAACTACTTGGGAGCAAACAATGTTGTTCTTGCAGCGATATTTATTTTGTAACTGATTTAGTTATGTAGGAAGAGGAAAATTAAGAAACTGTATAATCTGTTTTTCCTGAATCGATATCTTTGTTTACTTGCTATCTTTTCAAGATAATGAGTGTATTAGGAAAATAAGAGGATGTTATAAATGTACTACAGCACTACATGCTGTCTGTTGGTGTCCAGTTATTGTATTGTGGCAGTTCTATTGCTGTATTAGGTTGTTATATTTGAAAGAAAAGTTTAACATTTTTCATACTTTATTGCTAAGAAATGATCACTCATATCCTGTACCATGCAAAATGTCCCTCCAGAAAATGTTATACATCTTTGCTTTCTAAAACAGAAAACAATGGGAATAAAACCTGTTTCTATACTAATTTTTGTAAAAGCAAATGTAAAAGAAAATGTCCTACCTGGAAACATTTGCAAATATTTGTGGACACTATCTATTGTAATCTATCACTATTAAAAGGGGTGGTTACTATATCATGGGCACATCATAGACACTCATTTATGGTTTGTAAAAAAAAATTACATATTTTATTATCACTAATGTCATGTTTCAGACCTAAGGTGAACCGTTCCTTTTGTAGCTTCAAATAAAGTTACTCATTTTCATGTTCCCTCTCAAAGTTTAACAGTTTAACAAATTTAAAGTCTAAGCCCCTCTAAAATTTTTTATTTTGTTTGTGATTGGAGCATGGTGAGTATCAGCTGTGACTTGACTCTTCTTTAGGCTCCTTTCACACTGAGGTGTTTTACAGATGCTATTTAGCTAAAAATAGCGTCTGTAAAGCGCCTCTAAAATCCCCCCCAATCCACCCCAATGTGAAAGCCCTTAGTGCTTTCACACTGGGGCGGTGCGCTTGCGGGATGTTACAAAAGTCCTGCAAGCAGCATCTTTGGGGCGGTGAGGGGAGCAGTGTATATACCGCTCCTCTAACGCCCCTGCCATTGAAATGAATGGCAAGCGCTTCCGAAGTGACTGCACACCGCCTCAGTAGCGCGGAGCGCTGGCACTTTTAACCCCTTGTGGGGGGTTAAAAGCGCAGCGCTCGCGCCCGCATAGCAGAGCCATATCGCTGGTAAAACTCTGCTAAAATTAGCGGGGTTTTACCACGACCGTGGCTGCCACTTCAGTGTGAAAGTAGCCTTAGTGAATAAAGTCCTTTGAGTTGTAATGATGTAAATTTTTGTTTTTGGGTTTAATACGATTTTAACCTGTGTTGAAAAATAACTCATACATCTTAGGCCTCATTCACACAGGAAAAAACAGCAATTTGAAGCATTTTTTTTTGTGGCTCAGAACGCAGCTTAATTTCATTTAAAAATGGTCCAAACCTGTGTCCAGAGAGGAGCTTCATAGCATAATTTATTCAAATAAATGCCCATAAACATACACATACCGTATGCACAAAAACATTATTCTAGTGGTTAGAATGAATTAATATTCTAGCCATTAGAATTCATGCTCATATGCTCCTAAACAGCCTGTGCTTGTAAACATGCATAAACACACCTCATTTCATGCCAAAACAAGCATTTTTTACCCTTGGGTTTTCTGTTAGCTCCTAACAGAAAGATCCAGAGTAGATAGGAGCATTTTAATATGTCAGCGGAGAGAGGAGAAACAACCTGCAGAAAAGCACAGGGCTAGATAGATACAGGACTCAGGTAAGTATTCAGGGGTAAAGGGAGAAACAGGCACTGAAAGGCTTTTTTACCTTAAAATGGTTGCAAAAGCTATAGGTATTTGACCTTTATGCATTCTATGCATGAAGGTAAAAAAACCTTCTGTATTCTGCCCCCCCCACAGCCCCCCTAATACTTGTTTGAGCCCCCTCTCAGTCCAGCGATGTGCACAAGAGCCACAGCTGTCCCGGGATTCCCTCTCCTCATTAGCTGAGAAAGCAGTGTGAGCCAATGAGAAGAGAGCAGGGGGCGGGGCCAAGCAATGGCTCTATGTGTCTTATGGACTCATAGAGCAGGGTTTGGGGGTGATCACACACCAGTGCCATATAGCAACTGGTCGAGGGGGAGGAGCCAGGAATGCCGGCAAGGGAACAATCAGGGCTGCTCTGTGCAAAACCATTGCACAGAGTAGGCAAGTATGACATGTTTGTTATTTTAAAAAAAACATGCTGAGCCTATAAGAATGCATTAAGGTAATAAAACCTTATGGCTTTAGAACTACTTTGAGTACAATTTCAGTGAGCATCTTGACAATTATGTAAAGGGCTTCAGAAAGTTTTTTTTGAAAGTGAAGACTGTTCTGACCATCCCATGAAGCACAACAGTAGGAATGGGTATAACAGTTAACTAGGGTATATAAAGTTGTGCTTTACCATCAGCAGCATTCAGGTGTTAGCTTATGTAAAATTGTGTCAGCATTGCATAAAGCTAAATATACACAAAATGAAATTGAGTGCATTGAGATCATTCTTGCAGCAAGTTATGTTCAGTGTTTTGTGTTTAGAAATTTACTTTAAAGGGCAACTGCAGGAAAGAATTGAAATCTAAATAGTGCATTATGCATCAGTTACCTTATTTCTCAATCTTCTCAATCTCTACCCAAGCCACCCTGCAGTATAATGGGTTAAAGTCAGAGTTTCCTCAAGAGCCAAGCTAATTTCCTGCCCTGGGGACCAGACATTTTGCTTGCTTGTTATCTTCTTCAGCACTGATCCCCTCACTTTCCCAGGAGTTCTTCTGCCTTTGGAGCCTATGAGAGAGGATCCAGCTACTGAAAGTGTCACCTGGACAAATAAGAGATATTCTCATCAAGCAGGCAGTGATATGGACATCTAAAGAAAGACCTTAGTAACAAAGCAGAAGAAGAGAAAAGGATTGTCATGTGACCATGGCTTCAGTAAAGTAAAATTGGCATTTAGATTTTTTCCATACCATTGGCTTGTTATAGAGGGTGGTTTGTAGAGATAGGCCGAACAGCCAAAAGTTCTTACCCGAACAGCTAACATCGGGAAATGGCAAAGGAGGCATAAAGCGGTTTGCCTTACTAGACGGCGGAGTAATTTCTTTTTTCTATTTCGGGTCCGGCTGTGGCAGCAGTGTCATGATTGACGACGGATCTACATTGAGGGACATCTGTTTTTTTTATTTTTTAATAAAGGCATTGTCAAAAACCCTCTCTGTGTTTTTATTACTTTTTGACACTGTTTTGGTGAATGGATAGTGGTACTATGTACCCCATACTCATTCATGGGGGGGGGGTGGGATATGCGGGCCCCTTTGTCAAAGGAGGCTTCCCAATTCAGATAAGCCCCCTGCCCACAGACCCCCACAACCTCAGGCCCAGGGTTGTGGAGATGAGGCCCTTGTCCCCGCTCCAAAGCACCCAACCCCATGTTGAGGGCATGTGGCCTGGTATGGTTCAGGAGGGGGGGGGCGCTCACTCACACCCCCCTTTCCTGGCCTGCCAGACTGCATGCTTGGATAAGGGTCTAGTATGGATTTTTGCCAGCAATGTTTTTTTTATTCAGCTGTCAGCAGGGAAGCTCATTGACAGCTGATGGCTCATCGGTTGTTAAGGGCCTTCTGGGCCTGCTCCTTAAGAACCAGCTATTCACTGCACCCAAAGCTTTGCCCAATCAGGGCACAAAATGCACTGTGTGAACACCTACTGAATGGCCTACAAATTCGGATGTCCGCCGAACGCGCAAACAGGCAATGTTCAGGCCGAGCTCTAGTGGTATGGTGGTTGTTAATATTCTGGAATATGACTTAGTGCACATAACTTCCCATTTAGCTTAATGGGAATTGCAGTTTTAGTTCATTTCATCAGATCTTTCACCAGATCTGCATGAAACAGGTGAATAAAAAAAAAAAACAAAACTTTAAATATAGCTATGTTTTTGGTGTTCTTATAACTTGATGTGTGACCAGTCATTTTCAGACAGTACTAAACTTGTGATTGAATTTGTGAATTACATTAATAAATAAAGACTATTATATTTCCTTCCTTGGGGTAAAAAAAAATGGCCAAGTTTGTGCTCGTTAGCAAAACTCAAGGGGGTTCCCACCTACCCTAGTGTTCGTACTATCAGCGCAAGATCGACTATTTAATCAATTAAAAAGTTAGCATCAGGGATAATGAACCCAACTCCTTATGCAAACAAGTTAAGAACAGATGAAAGATACATTTATACGACAGGATAGAATATATGCAAAAGTTGAGGAAAATATACTGTATTTAAATCCATGTCTTCCCTTTTAACCTTATTAAAGGCTTCTCTTTGCACAGCATATCAGACTGGAAAAACAATTTAAGATTGGACTCCCAAATAACTGCTATGTTAGTTATTTTCCTCTCACTCAACTGTCTTGCTGCTACTCTCCATAAACTAGCGATACAAAATGAAATAAAGTTAACTCGTTGCTCCACTAAGATGATGTAATATGAAGTACAGTATAGTAGGCACTGATAAGACTTCCATAAGAGAAAATAAAGATAACATAAGATTGGTTTATTAAACAAATGTTTCAACAGATCACAGCTTGAAAAAGGTGGGCTGTGACCCATTAAAACCTTGGTTTAATTAATGGAGAAGTACAACCAAAGCTCTTTTGGCTGTACTTCTCCTGTGGATCACAGGAGTGCAGTTAGTCCTGCACTCCTGTGACCCGTTTTCAGCAGACAGCAGAGATGGTCCAGGCGCGGGCAAGATCGCAACAATGGAGTTGGGATCCGCCCACATTCGGCACCCGGCTCAACCTCTCAGTGAGCCGCTGAGAACCTGAGCCGGCCGCTCCCGCCCCCTCCACAGCCCAGCACTCCAGTGTGCGTGGAAGGGGGGGGCAGAGCAGAGAGCTACTAACTGAAAGTCACCAGCTCTCTGCTCAGGGAGCTCTGAGAACTGAGCAATTGTCAGCGTTAGATTGCTCGGTTCCCAGTGTTAGAGGCGCCAGGGACCGATGCTGCATCCACTTAGGTAAGTAACCATTTAAGCAGCCATTACTCTTGTTGTGTCACATACAGTATATTATTTTCTATTAAACAAAATAAAGTGTAGCGCCAATATGAGAAAATGCAAAGACTTCTTGTGTAATGGTAAAAAGCAAAAAGTCCAAAAGTGACAAAAAATAAGTCCCACGATGTTTGCATTGGTGAAAAATACAGTTAGCACAGCAACGCCATTACACGTTAAGATTCTTCTTAAAGTGCTCAGATGTCCAGCCACCAACATCATGTGAATTCAACACTCACCAAAACATATGGCTATCATTACAGCAGTATATACACCTGTGATAGATTGGAAGTTCCTCAGGAGTCAATGTGGCAACCCACTTCCAATGGCACTTTCTGCTGCACTCCAACTAGGTTAAGCAAAGCTCACCAAGAGCCAAGGGAGTTTTCCAATAGTGTAGTATGTTTATTACCAGATAAAATCAAAGCAATACAAAATCTGTGTATTTAAAATCCAGTAGACTCACATGGAAAGCCGCTGCCGACCCGGGATCATGCACCGGCGTGATGTCAGCTCCAGAATTTCTATTATATTACATTGTGTTATTGGTGCTGTAGTATTTATTTACACCTAGTGGGAGTATATCTCACAGATACTTGTTTATCTATGCATTTGGTATGCCCGTTTTGCCTTGGTTAGTACAGTCTCTAGTTAGACCCTCTCTGCTCTCTGATTGTTCCTTAATCGATTTCAGTTCATCACAGAGACAGGGCTTAGGAAAGTAGTTCAAGGAAATTCAATAAAGAACATTTTCTTGGCCTGTTCCTGATTCAAAAATCCCTGCCAGCAGTTTTGGCAACTTAACCGAAATGTGCTGCAGATACAGGTGGTAATGTGCCACTATGGCTGCACTAAATTCAAAAAGAATTTCTTATAGATATTGACATTGGAAGTGTAGCACTATCCCCGCAAGAGACGCTTAAGTATGTTCAGTCCATTACTTTGCCTCTCAACCCCAATAACAGTCTCAGTCCCCTCTGGTACACCAGGCAATACTGGGTTGAAGTATCATTGTATTAGTTCCCCTTTGGATAGGACACAGTAAATGTAAGCATACATTTTATCTATTACCTCTAGTCCTGATTACCACCTTATTATCATCTAATTTCATACCTTCAGCAGCAGCATCGCATCATTCCATTGGCCACGCTGGATCTGCATGCAGGAGACAGTCTATGCAAAGTAATACGACACACAAATATATTGCACACACAATGTCTGTTTATTCTACCTTGTACATGCTCTTTTACACACAGGATAAGGTGGGCATCAGTAATTATCTCCAACCAATAAGGGGCATATGTCCAAATTACATGTTTCCTTTTCTTATTCAATTACCCAATTATGATTGTACACATTTATATAATCATTACATCTTTATCTTTGGTCAGAACAATTATGTCACTTAGAATATTGAAAATACCCCTCCTCAGCCCAGACAGCTAGTGTATGGAACATTTAGCAAGTTCCTTTTTTTAGTTTTAATTATAAACTCATTTGTTATGCAATAATCCTTCAAAACTTACATCTTGAGCAAAATAATACACTTAAAGGAGCAATCCAGCCCTAGAGCAATGTAGACATTAAGGGGGCTTTTTAGAAGACCCTTTCAACCACCTCTTTCACGAACGTGACGACAACAAACCCTTTCCCCCCCCAATATGCTGTTAACATTTGCCAACAAATACACCACCATCCCAAAAAGGCAAAATTAGAGAACAATAAACACATCATAATCTGTAGATCTCAAAACTTCAGCCGCTTAGCAAGTGTCCATGAAAACCAAAGGGAAGGGGCGCGACAGTCCATAAAAGCAAGAGGGGTGGGCATAAAGTCTGTAGGTTAGTGGAAAAGAGTCCTCAAAAAATAAAATTCAGGAACACGAAAAAATCTCTCCTGTATGGCTTACGAATGTCCATAAAATTAAAAAAAAAGTCCATATTATAGTTTTATTTTCCCAAACTTTTTAGACATCTCAAAAGGGCTTTTGGTTCTGCAGTTATCCAGATAATCAGGAGACCCTCCACCCCATAAGACTTGAGTCTTTGCAAGGACAAAACTTGACATTCACAGACAGACTGGAACTGATGCACTTCGGCTAGGCTTGGGTCTTTGGGCTGGCACCTCTGATCTTAAATAGACTCTCCCATGAGGCACTGCTTCTCCCAGGAACATTTCTCTGCAGCACAGTCTGATGAGAAATGCAGTCCTCCTGCAGCACAGTCTAATGGCAAATCCTTTAAAGCAACTACATATCCAGAATATCTCACTTTCTCTGAAAGGAAATGACACATAGGTCCTGATTTACTATACCTCCCAAATCTACTCCAGCAGTGCCTTAAAATAACTCCCAATTAAAGGCAATTACGACTTCAACTCTCACAAGCCTGGAGTAAATCTACTCACATGAGAACTCTATTTGCCTGGGACGATGCCTCTCAGATCACATGTTCTAAGCGCTGGATGTCAGCTGAGATTGAACTTGTGGTTTCAGAAATCCTCCATTTAATGCTTGTATGCAAGTTCATTGCCATAAAAAAAACATTACCATCCCCTCTCTCTAATTTTAACAGCCTTAGCCCTAGGAGATATGTATGAATCAAAAGAAAAGTTTATAAATTGATTGTTTTTTTCAGGAGCAGTGGTTTTAATAATGGTTAAAGTGAAAATAAAAAATGAAAAAAAAAAACAGGAAATATTCCTTTAACCACTTCAGCCCCGGAAGGATTTCACGCTTTAGGACCAGAGCACTTTTTGGGATTCGGCACTGCCTTGCTTTAACTGACAATTGCACGGTCGTGTGATGTTGTACCCAAACGAAATTTGTGTCCTTTTTTACCCACAAATAGAGCTTTCTTTTGGTGGTATTTGATCTCCTCTGCGGCATTTCTGATTGCTGTTATAAATAAAAAAAGAGCAACAATTTTGCAAACTAACCAGTTTTTCTTCCTTTTTGCAAAAATGCAAATCCAATAAAAAAATATAAAAAACATTTTATTTCATTGGTTTTGGCTGATTTATATTCTTCCTCATATTTTTGATTTAAAAAATCGCAATCAGCGTTTATTGATTGGTTTGCGCAAAAGTTGCCGCGTTTACGGATGATGAAAATTAATTTGTGTATTTTTTTTATTCTTTACCAGTAATGGTGACGATCTGTGATTTTTAGTGGTACTGCGATATTGTGGCAAAACATGTCGGACCATTTAGACACTTTTTTTGGACCATTGGCATTTATACAGCGATCAGTGCTATAAAAATGCACTGATTACTGTAGAAATGCCATTGGCAGTGAAGGGGTTAACCTGGAGGGGTCGCTCTAAGGGTTAACTGTGTTCCCTAGGTGTGTTCTAACTGTATGGGGGCTGGGCTGGCAGGGGGAGGGGAGTGATCACGGCTTCCATATACAGGAAGCCTGTGATCTCGGCCCTTCCCCCTCTGTCAGAACGGAGATCCGCGTTTACATACACGGAAGTCCATTCTTTCACTGCGGGGGGGAGGCTGTACAAAACGGTGTTATAGCGTCATGGTGATTTTTAGTGTCTAGCAGTGGTAATGACCATTTCTTATTTTTTTTATGTGTTTAATTAAAAGTAGTAGGCATTTGCGCCGTTGAAAACGC
>BLSH010070641.1:0-34326 GCA_018402905.1 Glandirana rugosa | reverse complement strand
CCCCAAAGGAAGAAAAAAGAGAAGAAAGAAAAAGTGTTGATTAAACACCCATTCAGCAAAAAGTTCTGCAACAACCATGATGATTGATCTTTAGTCACAGAAAGTGCTTATAAGTATGCATTTCATTCAAGCCTGGAGGAGTAGTGGCGTTTAAGCATTCTATCCATAGGGTTTCACATTGTAAGATGCGTTTGTCCCAGTTACGCTAAATGATAGCACCGAATTGTCAAATCTGTGATGTAGCCCAATATGTCTGGTCACGGGGGTTAGAATCTTTCCGTTGCCAGAATAGTAGATATGATTAGTTTGCCCAGCTCTCTAATAGGTTTACCGACATAAAATGCCGAACAACGGCATTGCATTAAATAAATGACACCTTTGGTAGTACAGTCCGCATATTGATGCAGTCTGTGCATTTGTCTGTGTAAATCTCTGGGCCCTCTAGAATTTAGCGTGCTTGAGGTTGTTCCACAAGATCCACGGGAAGGTAACTGGGACAAACGCATCTTACAATGTGAAACCCTATGGATAGAACGCTTAAACGCCACTACTCCTCCAGGCTTGAATGAAATGCATACTTATAAGCACTTTCTGTGACTAAAGATCAATCATCATGGTTGTTGCAGAACTTTTTGCTGAATGGGTGTTTAATCAACACTTTTTCTTCTCTTTTTTTTCTCCCTTTTTCCCTGGGCTTCCCCTTGAAATCCATCCCTGAGCCAAAGGGCTTGGTATGGATTGGGGGGGACAATACATTATAGCCGCAAGCAAGTTGAAATTACATTTTTTTTTTTTTTATGTAATCTTTATTTATTTTCAAAAATAAGGGAAATACAAAATTACAAGCACAACCCCTCTTCCCGCCTCACAATCATACAGGTTATTGTACAGTAACCAAAGCTAATCACAGACAGGTGAGCAGGTCTAAGCACATTCCTTCCACATTGGTCCATTAACCACTTTTAAGGTCTATCTCTCTGGATCCATGCATGTTTATGCTGTAAATATACATGGGGTGCCAATGGGTCGGGGGGTCTCACTGTCCACATTTAAGAGAAAAAGAAAAACTTGTGTTTGGGTGCCCGGCTTTCAGCTCCAGGCAAATAGCTATTTATCAGAGAGGGGTTGGGATGAGGGAGTGAGGAAATAGGGTGGGGGGTAAGGGAAAACGGGAGGGGGGGAGAGGAGGAGGGGGAAGGGAGGGGAGGAAAAACATCAAACTGTAAACAAAGAACTATGAACATTAAACAACCAGTGTTGAGTGAATATTGTTTGTGGAGTGGTCCACTTTTTAGTCGTGCAAGGGCTATGCCCCGTCACTCCCCTAGCTGAACATCGCAACCCATATGACAGTGATTCTTATGAGCAAAAAGAAAAACTCACACACTGGTCTGAGAGGCACCCGGTGACCTCATCGCCAAAGAAGACTTGTAGTGGAGCCATGCGGCCCAGATTCCGTGAAACCTCTTATAGCAATCTCTGCATTTCGCCACCCACTCCTCTGATGCCATAATCAAATCAACCAGTCGGATCCAATCCGCCCATGTGGGAATTTGAGTTGACTTCCAATGTATTGGAATCAGGCACCGTTCCACATTTAAAAGATGCGGCAGGACCGATTTTCGGTAGTGGCTAAGAGGGATGGGTGGGACATGCAACAAAAACATCATCGGTGAGTCTTACATGTCAATATCAAGTATCTGTTTTATCTGGGCTCTAACGTCCAGCCAGAAGGGCCGCAGGACTGGGCACTCCCACCAAATATGTAGGTAAGTGCCACGGTGCCCACAGCCCCTCCAACAAGTGTCAGAAGTCGCAGGGTACATTCTTTTCAAGGTCACCGGGACTCTATACCACCGGGACAACACTTTAAAACTGTTTTCCTGCATCTTTGTGTCCACCTTACTTTTATGGGTAAGACAGTACATTTGGTCTAGCTGAGCCGTAGTGAACTTGTGCCGTAGGTCCCTCTCCCACTCACGTATGAAGGTGGGTTTCCCTTCTGATTCTGCTGCCTGTAGTATTGCATGAAGGATCGAGATAGAATGAGGCACAGGGCCATCAGATTTACACAGTTTCTCGAATGGAGTCAAAGAGGATGGAGGTCTAACCTCGTGGGGGAGGTTATGTATAAAATGGTGCAACTGCCTAAAGCGCCAGTCATCCATCGGGAACCTGCCGAAATGAGTTCGGAGCCATTCCAGGGACACCAGGCCCTGTTCCTGTACGAATCTCCCGCATCGCATCTCCCCATCTTCCGCCCATGTGCGGAAGAAGGAGAGGCACTCTCCAGGAACAAACCAAGGGAATCCACCAAGGGGTGCAAGCGGGGATCCTGGAGGAGAGAACCCACTGCGAGTGTTCAGTGCGTCCCACTGCTCCAACACCCGGATCGTAACAGGGGATGCAAATTCAGAAAGGCCTCTATGGGCTCGTGGGAGCCACGGGGCATGGGCCAGATTACGGCCTGCTAGGAGTTTTTCGAGAGGGACCCATAGTTTGGTAGCTGACTATTGATTCCAGTCTAGGATTCTCTGCAGGGTAATTGCCTCATAGTATCTCTTAATAGAGGGAACTCCCAGCCCCCCTCGCTCCTTAGAGTGTTGCAAAATGCGGAGGGCAAGGCGGGAGCTCCGGCCTTGCCAGATAAATTTCGTGAACATACTATTGAGGTTTGAGAAAAAGGATCTAGGCAGGGCAATTGGTACCATTTGCAGGATGAATAGTATTCTAGGCAGAACAGTCATTTTCAGTATACTGACTCGACCCATCTACGAAAAAGAGGTGCGATCCCAGCTCGAAGCGACGAGATCAGCGGGGTATAACTACAGGAATATAGCTGTGAATAGAGCGCAGGGAGGTAGGTGCCTAGATATTTTATGGAGGTGCTGCACCATTCGAAGGAGAAGGATGTCTGCAATTGTGCGCGTAGTGTAGCCGGGATCCTTAGAGGCAATATTTCAGATTTACTGTAGTTGATCTTAAAATTGGATATAGATTGGAATCTCTTCAACTCCGACATTATATTGGGCAGCAAGGTTAGCGGATCTACCACATAAAGCATGACGTCGTCTGCATACGCTGATAGCTTATGCTCCGTCTTACCCACTCGCAGCCCCCGAATGTCGGGGTTGAGGCGCACCTTATTAAGAAAGGGTTCCAGGGCCAAGGCAAAGAGGAGCGGAGACAGGGGACAACCCTGTCTTGTTCCATTCCCGATCGCAAAAGGCCTCGAGAGGACTCCATTGGTCCGGACCCTGGCCTCCGGTGTATCATAGAGAGAGTTTATCCAGCTCAGCATCTTCTGACCCAATCCCAGTCTAGTCAGCACCGCCCGGAGGTATGTCCAGTCTACCCTGTCAAACGCCTTTTCGGCGTCTGCTGAAAGCAACAGACAGGGGAGACTGGACTGTCCTAATTCAGCCCAGTGGATCAGCTGAATCGCCCTATTGGAATTGTCTCTAGCCTCCCTGCCTTGGATGAAGCCCGTCTGGTCGGGGTGTATAACCGCCGGCAGGAGGGGCTTCAGTCTGTTTGCCAAGATTTTTGCTAAAATCTTTATGTCAGTGTTCAATAAGGACATTGGTCTATAGCTACTCGGCATTGCAGGGTCCTTCCCTTCATTCGTGATTTCAGAAATATGGGCTAATAATGCCTCCTTGGGCATCTTGGTTTCCGCTGCAAGAGCATTGAAATATTGACACATATGTGGCGCTAAGAAGGGAAAGAATTTGCGGTAATAAGAGGTGGTATAGCCGTCAGGGCCAGGGCATTTACCAAGGGGTAGGTTGTTAATCACACTCTCTATCTCCAACAACGAGATGGAGGCCTCTAATTGTTCATTAACGTGTGTCTCAAATTTGGGGGCTTCAGCCTCATCGAGGTACTGTAAAAGGCATGCCTCTTTTTGTTCTGGGGGCATACCTGGTAAAGTGGCTGGTAACTGGTACAGTTGTGCGTAGTAGGTTTTAAAAGTCTCTGCTATTTTGGAAGGAAGAACTTCTGGGTCCCCTGAAGCCCCGTGAAGTTGTTGGACATAGCCCGATGCCCTCTGTTTTCTCAAAGCTCTAGCCAGTAGCCGCCCACATTTATTACCATTTTCATAGAAAATGTGGGAAAGGTGGCGTAGTCTAGCTTTTACCCGGTTTTCCAGGCAGGTAGCCAGTTCCTCCCTAATCAAGTCGAGTTCTGCTAGTAGGGGCAGAGACAACTGTCGCTTATGTTGGAGTTCTGCTGTGTGTAGTCTCGTCAGAAGGTTCTGCAGCTCCCTGTCCCTTGCTTTTTTTAATCTCGCACCTTGGGAGGTGAACTCGCCTCTAACCACCGATTTATGACCCTCCCAGATGGACGCCAAACCCACCTCTCCCGGGATGTTTTCTTTAAAATAGCAGGTTATTACATCTGTCACCTTCCCCAGCACCGCAACGTCATCCAGCAGATTTTCATTTAAGCGCCAGGTCCACTCTCTGGCCTCCAAAGTTGAAGGAGCCAGGGAGATGAAGACCGGGGCATGATCCGAGATCGATATCGATCCAATGGACGCGCCAAAGAGCGACCCCACCAATGTTTGATCTATGAGCAGCATATCTATTCGCGTGCACACCTGGTGCACCTTGAAATAGTAGCTAAAGTCCTTCTCTTTAGGGTGTAGCACTCTCCAACAGTCCACCAGATGATGAGTCTGCAATGATCTTCGGAAATGTTTTAAAAACTGAAACGAATGCACAGTGCGGCCTGAGGAGGTGTCTAGATGAGGATTGGGGCATATATTAAAGTCCCAACCAATCACCAGCTGTCCTTCCCAAAATATAGACAAAGAGTCTAGGACTTTATCCAGAAAGGTCAACTGTCCCGTGTTTGGGGCATAGAGGGACACTAGGGTGAGCTTGCGCCCAAACAAGATGCCTTTCAAAAACACAAACCTACCTCCCGGATCAACCTGGTGGGATATCGGGACAAAAGGGCAATGTTTGTGGATTGCTATCGCAACTCCCCCGGATTTCGCCCGAGGGGAGTTACCTAAATACCATTGATTATACAAGTGCGTAGGAAGGCGAGGGGTCGAGTCAGCCTGAAAATGCGTTTCCTGCAATAATAGAATGTGTGCCCCCAGCCTCTTAGTCTCAAGCCACAACTTACTTCTTTTGGAGGGTGAGTTCAGGCCACGGACGTTATAGGAGACTGCTTTCATCAAAGCCTTTGCGAGACAAGGAGTAGGTGTCTTTGCGGGTGGCAATGCAAGCCAGAGAGACCCATGGCACGGCAAGTTCTAAGTCTGTCAGACACTGGTGAAAACGAACAAGCATTAGACAAAAACCATGAACATAAACACCATATTAACAGTAACAAAGGGTAAGCGAAGATGTGGCCCCCACCAAGGAGGCCTTTGGCTAAAGTCAGGCACATGTGGGCCCCCTCCGAGCCAGCCGGCCAGAAAATGTGAGGGTGGCCCACATGCGACCGACAACCCCTGTTGGAGAATTGAGCTCCATAGAGTCCTTCTACTGGGGGAAAATGGAGAGACATTTAGCAAGAGTCCCTAACGGGAGCCCGCTCCTGTGAATGGGCCCATCTGTGACACAGAGGGGCACATGTGAAAGAGCAGCAGCTAGTGCATATAAATCTGATCGATTAACTATCAATACATGTCCAAATATAGAGTAAGAGAAAAACAGTTTTTACAACTGCAACAAAACATCTCAAGTTGCCGGAGAGATGTCCCTTGTTCCCCATAGCGAGCCGGGCTTTTACGGGGTCTGTTCCGTCTTTTGCGGCGAGCTGATTGCCACGGTGCCGTGTGTGGGAGAACAGGCGGTTGGGCCGGAGGTCCTTGGGAAGTACGCCAGTCTGGTATGTCCAAGGGGGGTAGTCCCAAACGGGCCAGAAAATGGGGTAGGTCTGTTATATTACGGAGGGTGACCTGCCGGCCATCTTTCGTAGCCGTCAAACTGAAGGGGAAGCCCCAGCCATAGATCACATGAGCTTTCTGCAGTTCTTCCAGGAGGGGTTTTAAAGCTTTTCTCTGCATTAAGGTGCGTCTGGATAGGTCTGGAAACAGTGAGAACTTGGCTCCATCAAAGTCCACATAGCAAACCCCTCACACATGGAACATAATCCGTTCTTTCAGAGAATATTTTTGCAGCTTACAGATTATGTCTCTGGGTTTATCTGGGTCATCCGACGGGGGCCTCAGCGCTCTATGAGCTTGATCAATTTCAATGTGTCCGGGTGCTTCCCTCCCCAAAATCTGTTTGAACAGTCCTTGTAAGGTTGGAACTATGTCTCTGGCGGCTGTCGCCTCTGGTAGGCCTCTTATACGAATATTAACCCTGCGGCTGCGGTTCTCAACATCATCCAGTTGATCTAATAGTGTTTCAATCCTTTAGTCCTATTGGTTACAACGAGTTTGCAGGGTTCGTATAGCAGGAGTTAGGTCCTCCATGTTAGCCTCCAACTCCTCCACCCTCCCTCCAATGTGGGCTGTGTTGGCCTGTAAGGCCTCAATGTCCTGTCGCAGGGCCCGTTCCGTGCGGGTCACAAAGTTCTCTAGGTCTGCCTTAGTAGGTAGTGCCATGATATGTGTGCGTAAGCCCTCATCTCCCAGGGCCTCCAGGAGGTCTTTTTGATCCCCCTGTACCTTTTCAGGCCTCGAGTGTGTGGTAGACTGCGGTGCGGGGGTGTGCGGCCTAGCAGGGTCCTCTGTGGTAGGCCTCGCAGCAGGCCTAGGTCCCCGCGTTCATGTCCCGTCCGGGACCGGAGCGTCCGGGGTGCTGTCTGGCGATCCCTGTGAGGAGGGGGAGAGGCCTTGTGATGCTGAGATGGAATGGGGGATGCCGCCTGAGAGTCAGGCGCGGACTCACCCGCCGCCATCTTGGGTCGCGCCCCACGTGTCCCCCTGTCTCCTGCGAAGTACACGTCCAGGGAGCTGGATCGCAGCCGGGGTGTCCTCTGCGGTTGCGGGGATGGTCTCCGCTTTGTAGGCATCCTCCGTAGCGGCGCTTGAGTCTGCAGGAGCTGCTGCTGTCCTGATAGTAGGAGCGGGCCAGACGGAGCTCAGCTCACACACGTCTGCTCGCTTCCATGCCTCGACCACGCCCCCGAAATTACATTTTTGATCAATGTAGGGGAGGATTTGGGAGCTATATGTGGTGTGGGTGGGGTTCATTGATTTATTTGGCGTCATACCACAATTGCACAATTGCTTGCAGCCCATGTGGACACAGCACTTCCTTTTTCCAGCCATATTACACTTCCTGCTGATGTATATCTGTAAGGACTATGCGAATATAAATGAGAAGATGACTTATCAGTGCTGGTTCACACTAGTGCGATGCGGGAACCCTGCAAATCCACTGCGGGTTCCCACATTGCACTCGACTTATACAGTTCACACTGCCATATGCAAACTGCTGGGGGTGTCAATAGAAAGCTAATGACACCCCCAAATCAGTTTGCAGATCGCACTGCAAACTGCAAATTCGGACAGGAATCGGATTGCATGGATGTGAACACCCATGTGATCTGATTCTGCTGCGTAACAAAAAAAGGGCCCCGTGTGAGTTTGGTCAGGATGCGATGCGAATTCAGCCATACTATCTGTATGGCTGAATTTGCATTGCACAGATCACATATGATTTGCACTGCGGTGTGAATCACATCCGATCTCGGACAACGCAGCAGTGTGAATCCGCCCTAAGGAAGGTAATCTACTTCCCCAAAACCACCACCCCCAAAACTAATTAAAAAAGTTACAAAAGAGAACAAGCAAAAACAATTTCATTTTATTTTGCCAACAGAAACACATGTACATATTTACTGGCATTAAGTATTTACAGTATATACACATTTAGCAAAACTGTTAGCAATTGGGTTCGAAGGGTCCTGCTCATAGGAGCTTACAATCTAAAATTGGACTAAACCTTACAGTGGACAGTTTTAGTTTCACCGTCCATAACTGCACACACATTTCATAAAATGACTAAACACCAACATGACATTATTAGCTGCAAAATTACAGAAAGATAATTAACAGTCATTCTAACAAAGCATTACAACATAATATTATAAAAGGCACATATTAAACCAAAAACATTGGTGAGTATTTTCTCCTAGAAGAATGCATGGTAAGACAAACAATACACACCCCAATCGGACAGCATGGAAAAATCAAGCCACTTTTGATGGTCAAAATGCACAATAATTTCAGCAAACAAACAGCTCTAGTAAAACATTTGTCATTAGCAAAATATCATTCCTTCTCCCACAAAAACCACAGCAACAAACCTGACCCCTCATCAGGTCAAAACAACACCCTCTACTGAAGTGCCTTATATAAGTTAGCACTGACAAATGCCCAATAGAAGTACACGCCCACCAGTATCTTTCAATCTGTCTTTTCTAATTTATTTCACCTGTGAGGCTGCAATACCTAATACTATTTGCTGTGTTAACCTTTGGCTATGTTTATCAGATCAGTATAACTCCAGGACAAAATGATCAACCCTGTCCTCAAGTACCCCCAACAGGTCATGTTTTCAGGCTTTCTATTATTTTGCACAAGTGATTTGATCAGTTTCACTGCCTTAGTAATTACCACAGCTGTTTCATCTGAGGGAAACCCTGAAAGCATGACCTGTTGGGATGCCTTGAGGACTGAAGTTGAGAAACACTGATCCAAGCAACAGTTTTCTAACCAGATGTACCTGTGCAGTGTAAACCCTACAATTTGACACGCCCAAGTCCCTGGCTGCAATGAGCTTCCAATTTAAAGTCCCAAAATAATTTGCTTACATTACAGACTATTTGGATAAGAGACATAAAATGCCAGCTTGTCTTTGGATTGTGGTGAGAAACCCATCCAGTGGTTTATTATAAACTTCAACACAAGTATTAGCATATCCAGGACTTGAACCAGCAACCTTTTGGGTGCCAGGTGGATTTGCTAGCCACTTAGCTAGTAAGCAGTGTGCACATGTCTTGTCCATCTCTGAGGTGTGAACCAGCCCTAAGTCCATAGCCATGCTCAGTATCACAAGTAATATACAATAGATTGTCCTAAGTATTGGGAAATGTGCCTTTACACACACATGAACTATAATGGCAGCCCAGGGTTCAGTATAGAGTTGGGCCACCACTTGCAGCTATAACAGCTTCAACTCTTCTGGGAAGGCTGTCCACAAGTTTTAGGAGTGTGTCTATGGGAATGTTTGTCCATTCCTCCAGAAGTGTATTTGTGAGGTCAGGCACTGATGTTGGATGAGAAGGCCTGGCTCGCAGTCTCTGCTCTAATTCAGCCAAAAGGTTTTCTATCGGGTTGAGGTCAGGACTCTGTGCAGGCCAGTCAAGTTCCTCCATACCAACCTCCCTCATCCATTTCTTTATGGCCTTTGCTTTGTGCACTGGTGCGCAGTCATGTTGGAACAGGAAGGGGCCATCCCCAAACTGTTCCCACAAAGTTCGGAGCATGAAATTGCCCAAAATGTCTTGCTGATGCCTTAAGAGTTCCCTTCACTGGAACTAAGGGGCCAAGCCCAACCTCTGAAAAACAACCCCACACCATAATCCCCCCTCCACCAAATGATTTTGACCAGTGCACAAAGCAAGATCCATAAAGACATGGATGAGTGAGTTTGGGGTGGAGGAACTTGACTGTCCTGCACAGAGTCCTGACCTCAACCAGATAGGACACCTTTTGGCTGAATTAGAGCGGAGGCTATGAGCCAGGCCTTCCCATCCAACATCAGTGCCTGACTTCACAAACGCACTTCTGGAAGAATGGCCAAATACTCCCATAGACAAACATCCTAAACCTTATGGACAGCCTTCCCAGAAGAGTTGAAGCTGCTATATCTGCAAAGGGTGGGCCAACTCAATATTGTACCCTACGGACTAAGACTGGGATGCCATTAAATTCATGTGCATGTAAAGGCAGGCATCCCCATTGTATAGCTAGTATAACTAGTATATCTGCCAAGATTTGCAAAGGTGGTGGAACCCTCCTACACATAAATACTACATTTAGACATAATTTAGGTAAGGCCCTGAGTCATGTTTAACAACATAGAGAGGACAAACAACATCTCTACATGAAGTGACATGCTTGGGAATCAAACTCAGTCTGCAATGGTAGACAGAATTGCTACCTTTTAAACCACGGGGTTTACACATGTCAAGTCCTCCTACACATAAATACACAGATACTGCATTTCTAGGAATATATAGGACTTACATTAGTCAGGAGCTAATCTTCTAAATGTAATCTGTGATTTTTGTTGGTTTTTGCTGCATGAGCATAAAATAGTAATTTTATCCTCAGATTTTTGGTAATGACATTTTTATTTCTGATGTTGGTACACATATCACATTTTTGGGACTCAAATTAGGATCATTTGGAAAGAATAAAAAATAATTTTAAATTTCCATAAGCAATGGTATTGTTTGTGGTTTGTAAAGACACCTGTTACGAGTTTGGCTAAATATTTTTGTGACATGGACAGCAGCATGTGAAAGTGACCGAGAAAAAAAAATATTTACAAAACATGAAGAGATTTCACATTCTAGCATTCTTAAAAACAAAATAGATTATCAAATGTGCAACATTGTTGCCAGGACAATTTCTTGTAACAATTGTACCATTAGAATGAATGGCAGAAACTTGCACTTGGCAAAATAACTCTCCTCTTCACTCCCAAAAAAATGTGTGTAAAATAAGTCTCATTTTGGTATTTACTAACTACTCAAGGAATTACTCCATGAGAGTTATTTTGGGAGTTGTTTTGTGTCTGAGCATGCTCAGTTGTGCTCTGCTGTGCTCTGTGTATAGGAGTAAGGAGACAGGGAATTTATCTCTTCTCAGACTTTTTAAGATATTTCAGTGCAGAAATCACTTTTTTTTCACACAGTTTAAAAGCAGATTATCTTTAAACAATATACCGCATATTTTTGTACAATTTAGGGGATCAGGTCATGCTCTAAACATTATTTCCATTTGCACAACTCCAGGTCTGGACTGGAGCAAGGAGTTGGCTGTTATCTGTGACCTGGGAGCAATATTGAGTTCCATTTTGACCGTTATTTACCACCAGTGCTTTTGTGAATACCGTTTTAGCGGTATTTACCGTGAATCACGGTAATTTTACCGCAAATCGCTGTAATTTTGCCACTATTTTGCGGCAGTGCTATAGTAAATGACCCCCATAGAGTCTTTTGTAGCTGCTGTTTTTTAAAGCCCCATGCATTGGCTCCTGTAACTGCTCCTTCTATTGGCTTTTTTTCTCTCATAAGCACACAGCAGGGAAGCAGTGTAATCTGATACCTGTGCGCGGAGAGAGAGAAACTCATGCAGGGAGAAACAGGCAGACTAGAAAGGTACCGGCTACACACTCCCCCCATCAAAGAACCTTTGAACCTCCAAAGGAGGTAAAGAGTCTGTGACCTGTTACATGCTTTTGTATATACAAGCGGAGGAAATAGGTTAGTGCACACAGAAAATTAGACAAGTTGCATTTTATAAGAAGAGCCCAAGCTTAAACAGCTCATCTAATGACACAGAGTTGACAGAGGAACCTCCCATTAATTGTCATAGGAAGATAGGTTGCTCTGTCCACACACTACTGATACGGGAGTGTCCTGCCTAGATGTGCCAGGGGGTGAGTTGAGGTTGTCCTCCACCAAATCAGTGGTGGAAGAACCAGGCACCTCTAGAGTCCTTTTAGAAGTGAAAACAGCTTCCTCAGAGCTCTCACCCAGAGTATCATAGGTCAGTCTCTTAGGTGGGTGAATAGCCCTTCTCTAGGCTCTGGAGTAACAGGCACACTGGTTTTGCCTTCATCAACGGCTACTTCTTCCTCCTGTACATCAGCTTCAGCTTCCTACATTTCAGCTTCATCTTCCTTTTTTTGAATGAGGGATGGAAGGCCTTCGGGATCTGCTGCCAGCATAAAAGATTGGGGGTCTTCCAACTCTTCAAAAGGTGGACTTTGGGGCACAAACTCAGGAGCTTCTGGTCTGAGCGTCCCGATCCCAGTCACGAGAGGCCGTGGGTGTAGACTGTGACTCTGGCTGTGGTGGCATTCAAACTGCCTCTGACAAAGGCAACTGATGATTTTGATGCCAAGTCTTCAGTGGGCCTGTGCTGGCCGGATTTTTTTTTTTTTTTTTATAAAGACTTTATTGATTTTCAAAGTTGCAAAAAAGACCTCATAGACATAAGACGAAAGACACAGTTTCAAGAACACAGAGCTACTCTTGAAAAGGCACAACATCCAGTACATAACAGCATTATACTCGGTTATTCCATTGGAAGGTCCAAGTTGCACCATCTTTGACACAGTATTGAGCGTAACTAAATTAAAGGACTGGTAAAAAAGAATAGGGAAGGGAGGGGGTAAGAGGCAAACCAACAAGGGGGGGAGGGAGGGGGTGGCTGCATACATTTTCTGTGGGTTGTGTTTCTGTGGTGAGGGCCATGTCACTAAGTTATCTAGGGGTAACTGGAATCCCATACCTGGGAATCTTTGTTGTACCAGAGTTGAATCCGTACCAAGAATAACAAACCGGATATATATCAGTATCAGAACAGAGTGTGGTTGGCAGGGGTGACCTTTGAATGGACCTAGTCTACAGTACTTTCCCTGAACTAGTGATGACAATGTGTCTAGCAGTTCATGGAGGATGTGCTGGGTACCCATGGAGTTCGCCATAGACCCTCTGTTTCGGCAATATCTCTTAGATAAGGGGGTCCCCCCAGAGGGCTTGTAACCTTTAGTCCATGGTGTCGTGTACTTGTCGGGGACCATTATAGTAGCAATAAGCTGGTTTCTTAATGTATTCCACTTCTTCAGGTGACAAGGTGGCATTCATGAAAAGGCCCCATTTGTTGAAGAAACGCTGTTAAGTTTTTGGATGAGAAAGGTCCTCTGTAAGTTTCTCTCTATATAGCAGAAACAGTGGTTCTTTTTGTATTTGGTCAATCGAGGGCCTGGCTGGTCCCACCCAGTTTTTCAGGATGATTTGTCGTGTTATTAGTAGGGTAGTTTGAATCCATGAAGTATTTACCCGTATTGGATCGGTTTTCGGGAGTGTTTGACGAATATCTTCCCAATATCCAAACAGGAGAGGCAGAGGGTCTTTGGATAGATGCCCTGTAGTGACTTTCTCTATAAAATGTAGGACTTGGTCCCAAAGAGTGTTAATGTGGGAGCAGTCCCAAAATTTATGAGCTAGCGAAGGGATTTCAACAGAACATAGAGGACAGAGAGCCGCTTCTGGTTTCTCTTTGGTTTTGAGATAGGGTATGAAGGCTCGTTGAAGAATTTTTAGCTGGGTTTCTCACCAGATTTCGCATGGGGTAAGGTTTAGCATCGTGTTGTAGCCTTGAAGAATTTTGTTAGAGAGGTCCTCAGAATCGAACTGTTTTGCCCAGGCTGTGGTACACTGTGAGTCTCGAGCGAGAGATGGGGCTTTCTGTAAGGTCTTATATATACCCGAGATTTTGTAGAGTTGACCATGTATCAATGTGTCAAAAGGTTCAGGTGTTACTCTTTGTTGTGCCTTGTGTTCGGGGGACCTTAGAAAACTGAGACACTGTGAGTAGTAGAAGACATGAGAGGCTGGTAGGTGTTGAAATGATTTTGGTTGACCCGTTATTTGGTCACATATGGATGTGAAAGTTGTAAGGCCCTTCTGGGCCCAAATCTTAAAGGCATCATACAGCAGGCCAGGTGGGAAGTCTGGGTGACCTCTTATTGGAAGGTGTTTGGAGAAGAAGATGGGAAGCCTGTGAAGTTTACGTCCTTCCCTTCAAGCAATTATAGTGTCCCTCAAAAGGATACTGTGTTTGAGATCCGGGATCAGAGAGTTCCAGTTACAGCGCAGAAGGGCTGGGAGGGAGAAGGGCAAGACCATTTGAGACTCCAGGTTATAATTAGAGTATCGTGAATGTTGGGTAATCCAATCAAGACCAACCTGGAGCAAGCAAGCCAGGTTATACAATCTAGGGTTAGGAACATTTGCACCCCCTGCGCTCCTGGGGAGTTGCATCTTTTTAGAGATATGCAAGGTTTCTTGCCCCGCCAAAGAAAATTTGTACTGATTTTGTTCAGGTAATTAATGTCTTTGTGCTTCAGTAAAAAAGGTATTGTCTGAAGTGGATATAACAGTTTAGTGAAGCTTGACATTTTGTATAGGTAGCATCTCCCCATGAGCGACAGCGGCAGTTCCATCCAACCGGCCAGTTCCCTGGCTATTTTGTCTATCAGTGGAGGAAATTTTAATTGGTTAATGGAGGAGGAGGTTTTCCCAATCTGTATCCCAAGATATGTAATGTGGGACGTAGCTTGAGTGAAGGGCAAGGAATTGGTGTAATAGGGTACCTTTGTCCGATTGCCTAAAAGAAGGATCTCACTTTTACTGTAATTTATCCGTAGGCCGGAGCATCATCTATAGATGTCAAAAGTGTTCTTGATAACAAAAGCATCTAGTTGGGGATTAGTTGTGAAGATGAGAACATCGTCGGCGAACAAGGCGGTCCGAAGTTCTTGGTCTCCTATAGGGATGCCATGGAGGGGTGCCTTGAACAGAAGGTATCTAGATAGGAGTTCCAGGGCGATATTAAAGATAAGGGGAGATAGGGGGCAGCCTTGTGTAGTCCCTTTATAAAGACGGAATTCTTCGCTTAGGTTGTCACCCACTACTAGCCGAGCCGAGGGGGAAGCATACATTTGGTGGACGAGATGTATTATTGGGCCTGAGAAACTAAATTTTTGGAGGACTAGGGACAACCAATCAAAGTTGACATTGTCAAAAGCCTTTTCGGCATCTAATGTGATGATGGCTGTGTCCTCCACCGTTTTATGGGTTGCATAGTCCATGGCCATCATCACCTTACGCATGTTGAGGGTGGCTGTTCGTCCTTTAACAAACCCTGACTGAGCCGGGTGGGTCAGGGAGGGGAGGAGTGCAGCTAACCTGTTAGCCACTATTTTTGATAACATTTTTTAATCCAAATTTAAGAGGGAGATGGGTCTGTATGATCCTGGATTAAGTGGGTCCTTCCCTTTTTTTTCTAAGAGCTTTATAATAGCCTGGCTCCCAGATTTCATGTATGAGCCCCCTGACCAAATATCATTGTATACGTTCAGAAGTAATGGGCAGACAGAGTCAGACATAAGTTTAAAGAATTCCCTGGTGTAGCCATCAGGGCCCGGGGCCTTGGCATTAGGGAGATGTTTCAAAACCTGAGATACTTCCTCATAAGAGATAGGGGCGTTCAGGGTGGTCAGTTGGTCTGGGGATATTTCGGGTAGGTCAACCGAATTTAGGAATCGCTTGGCAGAATCCATGTCTATGGGCTCTTGTGCATAGAGAGAAGAGTAGAACTCGAGCATGATCCTAGTGACCTCCTTTGTTTGAGTAAAAGTGTTACCCTGAGAATCCCGAAGGGCCGTTATTCGAGTGGGTTTGTAAGGGCCTGCACAAAGCTTGGAGAGTAGTTTCCCCTACTTGTTCCGAAATTCAAATAGGTTTGCTTCTACATGTGCATGGTGCATGCGTTCCAGGGAGTTAGCCCACAATTCGAAAGCACGTTTGGCTACTTGCCAAGCCTCTCTCGTTGACTCTGTGTCTAATGTTGTCAGTGCCTTCTGCGTGGATTTTAAGTTAAGACTGGCCTCTATGTAGTTTTTCATAATCTGCTTTTTATATGAGGCGGTGTAGGAGATGATCTGTCCTCTGAGGACAGCTTTCCCCGTTTCCCAAAAGAGTGAGGGGTTGTCCTGGTGTGCTATGTTGGTGTGTGTATAATCTTCCCATGTTTTCTTGAGGGTCTCTAGAAAGTCAATATTTTTCAAGAGATAGCTTGGAAAACGCCAAAGACAGGAAGCGTTGCGTCTAGTAGAGTCAGCTAATTCCACTGTCACCGGGGCATGGTCGGAGATGGCTATCTCCTTAATCTCTGAGTGTCTGATTTGTGGGAGAAGGTGCGGTGAGGTAAAAAAATAGTCCAGTCTCGTGAATAGTTTATGCGGAGGGGAGTAGAAAGTATACTCCCTATCCACAGGATGCCTCAACCTCCAAACATCCGTGAATTCCAGGGCCGTCATGGTTTCAGATAGTAGGGTGAGCTGTTCAGAGATGCGAGGTACCGGACATGCCGTTTTGCGTTTAGATCTGTCCTGAGACTCGCTCATAATCGAGTTAAAATCCCCTCCTATGATATGCGGCGAGTTAGGATGCTTCACGATACGAAGCGTCAGGTCGGAGAAGAACTGCCTACCCAGGTTGTTTGGGGCATATATATTTGATATCCTTATTTCCCTCTCCCCCCATTTTAGATGAACCGTGAGCATACAGCCCTGGGAGTCTGAGTTTAGTGATATTATTTGCCCGGGGAAGTTTTTATGGATTAGTATAAGAACCCCAGCCTTGCGGCTGGTACCCTGAGATCCGTGGACATCCCCCACCCACATCTTTTTCATCCTGAAATACTTTTGTGAGGTTAAATGAGCTTCTTGCAATAGGGCAATGTCAGCTTTAAGGCGCTGAAGATGGCGTAATACTTTCATGCGTTTATTTGGGGTACCCAGCCCCTTAACATTCCAACTTATTATTCTCATGTGATTCCCGAACGTTTGTGATGTGTATCCACATGGGTATCTATATGACTAGTATGAAAACCCAGTCTAAATGTAAAGGTGCAGCGATAAACTAGTCCCTTGGGATTTAGAGGGGTTGTCGTCTTGTGATCATGGCCCAGTAGGGAGGGGGGTTGCAACCAGGGAATGAAAACCAAGGTAAAACATAACTTATAAAATAAAATTAAAAATAAACAATTACTCACTCGTGACTCCACTTTTTTCCACATGGTCTATCCACCTCAGGTTTGACCCCCAAGAGCATATCCCCTGTGGTGAGGGTTCAAAGAAATGCCCATGTGGAGCCTGCCTTAATAGAGGCCCCCCCATTCTCATGTTGGACAATGGTAGGTTGGAGCATTAGAGAATGGAGGAAATGTCGTATGCCTTTTTCGTAACCTGTGGAGGCACCCCTGTGGAAAAGAGCCGTGAGAATAGAAAGGCAGGAGTGAGATAACACAGTAACAGGTTATATTCACAAGCAGTAGTAGAGACACGGGGCCAAAGGCGCCGACAACTTAGGCAGAACAATAACATGGGTTCTTGAGGATAAATTGAACAATGCAAAAAGGCAAAATAAACATAACCATGATACTCCCTGAAAAGTCTGAGGAGACAATACTTGTATTAGGATCTGCTTCCCCTTCATTAGGGACCTTATCCCATAACTATTCAAATTAGACCTATTCCCATGGTGGGCTTAAGCTAGGTCATCTCTGAGGGGCAGCATTGGTTATATCCCCAGCATGTTTAAAGCGTTTAGGAGAATCCTTCCAGGGGCTTCTCTGTGACAGGGAGCGAGATGGCGGTGCGTCTTTTGCTAGAGCAGCAGCATAGGACCCGGGCTTTAAAGTGCGCATGAAGTGTTCAGCTTCCGCGGGGTTATGAAATGAGAGTTGATCTTCATTCAGTGAGTTGATCCTTAATACCAAGGCCAAGGTGAACTTTATCTGCTTTTGAAACAATGCAGAGCACACCATCTGGAACGACTTCCGTTGCTTAGCCACTTCAGCTGAGTAATCAACAAAAATCAGAATCCTCACCCCATCAATCGTAAGGGCTCTTTGCTGGCAAAATTTTTGGAGAATGATTTGCTTTTCGGCATAGTTCAGGTATTTAGCCATAATCGGGCGTGGGGACCGGCGATCGTTCGTTCGGCGTCCCAGCCGATGCACTCTTTCCACTAAACAGGGCCCAGGGAGACCCAGAGCCTCAGGAATTTTGACTCCACAGAAATTGTTTAGGGCCTGGGCTAGGAGAGTTTCTGGCACCCCTATGAAGCGCAGATTACTCCTGCGGGACCTGTTCTCTAAGTCCTGGAGCTTTTCTGTGATGGCTTTAAGCTGTTGGTCTTGCTCATGATCCGATTTTTGTGTGAAAGAGAGTTCCTCTTCCACATGAGCTATCCTGTCTTCTGCCTCTGTAAGCCTGTTGGCCTGCGCCATGAGCTCTCTGTGCAGAGCAGCCAGTCCTCATTGATCTGCCCTTTCCACAGATGTGGTTATAGTCGGTTCTAACAGGGCTGCCACAGCCTGAGCTATGCGTTCAGTAACAGCGTGGGCTTGCGGGGCTGGGAAGGGTATGTGCTCCGCGCTTAACTCCATCCCTGTGCCGTGCGCCATGACAGGCTGTGCGGCCTGGTCTCCCAGGTCTGCCGGACGGTGCGAGGAGCCGGCCTTACTGCCGTTTCTGTCTAGGAATCTCTCCATCCGCTTTTCCGGTAGGGCCGGATTTGATACACTGGGAGTCCTGGCAGCTCTTTGCAAGTGACATAGGGTTGCGACTTCCAGCTATCAGCCAATTTGTGCTTCCCAAGGACAGCCAGATTCCACAGCAGCACTCTGTCACCTGGTTGCAAGTCCTACACTCATACCCTGAGGCCGAAATTCTCCGCAGACGGTCCACATACCCTCTGTGAGAATTTGCTATAGTCTAGGGATGTGCCGAAAGCCAAATCTACTGGCAGCCTAGCCTCCCGCCCAAACATCAAACGATAGATCCTGTGGCATCATTTGTGGTGCACAGTTGCTGCTATGTGATTACTGCAGTGCTGTTTTTGCTCCAAAGTTAGAGTCCCAAGCATATTCAGGAGAGTTCGGTTGAACCTCTCCAATTGTGGATCTCCTTGAGGATGGTACGGGGTGGTTTTGGACTTTTTGACGCCCAACAGGTCTAAAGGTCTCCTAATAAGACTGCTCTCAAAGTCTCTTCCTTGATCAGAGTGGATACGTTGGGGCAAGCCATAGTGCACAAAACTTTTCTACTAAGATCTTGGCCAGCGTGGATGCCTGTTGGTCCTTCGTGGGAAATGCCTGGGCATACCAAGTGAAGTTTTCAGGATATTTCCCTGTCCACTCAGGCCAGGCTCCAAGCACAGAAAGTCAATGCACACCAGCTCCAGGGGTCCCTGACTCTGAAGATGACCCATTGGGGCAACTCGGTGAGGCAAAGTCTTCCTTTAGATACATCTGAGACAGAAGTGGCAATAGCCCTCAACTTCAGCCTGCATGCAGGGCCAGTAGAATTGGTTCCTCACTAGTTGGAAAGTCCTCTCAGACCCTAAATGGCCTTGATGGTCATGTAAGACAGTCAACACTGTCTCCCTATATTTTTCTGGTAGAAATAACTGCCACTTTTCTTCAGGATCATCAGAGGGGCCCCTTCGGTAGACCACCCCTTGGTGAAGCTGTAACCAATCCCATTCTCTATGCAACAGGCGTGCTTCCTTCAGGGAGTCAGTGAGGAGCAAATCACTGCGTCGACTCTCCAAAGCCTTCAATGCCAAGCTACAGAGAGGGTCTTCCAGCTGGTTCATTCGCAAATCCTTCTTAGAGAGCTTTGGCAGACCTTCATTCCTGATACTAGAATGTCTTCGGCCCTGGATTTGCCTCCAGCTTAGCGTTCTGCTCCTTGGCACAAGGCTCGTACACCTTCAGGTGTCAGCTGAGCCCAGTCTTCTGTAAGGTCTCTGGAACAATGAGGCCTTCTTGACAGAGCATCCACGTCTTTGTTCCCTACCCCAGGTTGATACTTCAGGCTGAAAGTAAACCCCGATAGGGCAGCCAACCATCTGTTGCCCATAGCATTCAACTTGGCGGTAGTGAGGATGTAGGTGAGAGAATTATTGTTGGTTTTGATCACAAACTCTGCTCCATACAGGTAATCCCTCAGCTTATCCACCACTGCTCACTTTAAGGCCAGGAACTCAAGTTTGTGTGTGGGGTAGTTCTTCTCGGTGGGTGCCAAGCTCCAACTCACATAGGCAACAGGCCGTAGGTGGCCTTCATGCTCTTGATACAGCACCCCGCCTAACCCATCTCAACTGGCGTCAACGTGTAGTTCATATGGTTTGGTTGGATCTGCATAGGCCAGAACTGGACGGTGGTTAGGCTCCATTTCAGCTGCCTAAAGGCCTCTTTACACTGGGCAGTCCATTGTTCCTGCATGGACTCTCTGGTTTTTCTTGGTCCTCCAGCTGGTCTGATTGGCTTAGTCAGACCTGGGTCATCATCTTCCTCTTTGCTTTTCAGTAGCTCATTGAATGGGCGAGCAATTTTAGCGAATCCCTTGACAAATCTTCTGTAATAGGAACAGAATTCCAGAAATGACCTGAACTGGGTCACATTAGTGGGCCTTGGCCAGGAGGTGACGGCTTCCAGCTTCTGGGGGTCAATGGCCACTCCATCGGGAGACACAATGTGACCAAGGTAGTTTGACCGAGGGTTGATAAAACTGGCACTTCTCCAGAGATAGCTTCAATCCCTCATTATGGAGTCTCGTGAGAACCTTCTCTAGACACTCTTGGTGCTCCTCTAAGGTCTTTCAAAAGACAATGATGTCATCTGGATACGCCAACACCCTGATCAGGTTCATATCACCCACAGTCTTCTCCATCAACCTTTGGAAAGTGGCCAGGACATGAGACAAACCCTGAGGCATCCGGTCGAATTCAAAACACCCCACTGGGGTAATGAAGGCGGTCTTCTCCAGATCTTCTGAATGCATGGGGATTTGATAGTATCCGCTCTTTAGGTCCAGCACTCTGAACCATTTTGCCCATGACAGGCTTTGCAAGGCGTCTTCTATCCATGGGAAGGTGTATTGGTCAGGAATGGTCCTTCAGTTTAACGTCCTATAGTCGATGCACAACCTCAGTGACCCATTCTTCTTCTGTACACCACTATTGGGGAAGCGTATGGGCTCCGGGACTCTCGGATGATACCTGTTCTTTTCAGTCCTGCTAACTGTTCACGCAGATCTTCCAAGTCCCCTAGAGGAATCCGTCAGACTCTTTCTCTGAATGACTCAGTGTTGGGCGCTTTTTGCACATCCCACATCAAACTCACTCTTGTAGAATACGGCCTGCCATCTCAGGAGCTGAGTCCTGGCCCTTTCCTTCCACACAGGCAAGAGAGGATTCTTCGGATAGAACTCCTCAGCAGGGATTCCATCCTTTGCTCCCCCCAGTAAATCAGACAGTAAGATTGGGGTGGCCGGATTCACTTGTCCCAGCAACATCCGAGCCAGCATCTTCACTGGTGAGGCTGTTATGTTGCGAACACTGACCCAGATCCTCCTGTGGCTTCTTCACAATGCTTTGGTTGAAACCACTTCGGGAATCATCTCACTCCCATATCTTCTCTCTGTCTGTCTGCTTCGAGGACAATGAAAGAGCCTTGTTGTTTCCAATTCAGTTTGACAGATGCCTGTATACAGGCCACTTCACCAGGCTGTAAAATTTTCTCACTCCAGTCCAAGCGCCAGATCTTTCCCACTCCTTTCGCTGGGGACTTCTATTCTTGCACTAGGCGCTGGTAGGCTTGCTTCAGCATGGGGTGTACACTTGAAGTTGAAGTGCCCAGCTCCAGAAGAAGAGGCGTCAACAGTCTTCTGACTAGATCAGTGTTGGTCCCTATAATGAGAGAACTCTTGCTCGCACTGGTGGACGAGGACAGACCACTGCCAAAGTGTCAAAGGTCTCGGCCTTTCTGGCCACAGAGGGATTGAAACTCAGCTTCACAAGTTCTGAGTCCGAATGTCCCATATCTCTAGCTCTTCCAACTTCTGCAATGGCAGGTGTTTGAGGTGCCTGTCATAGACGTCTCTGTAGAGGAGGGTCACTTAAGCTCTGGTGTCCGGAAGGGCCTTGGTGTAACCTCCCTCTACTTGGATGGGGACAACAAGAGAAGGTCCCACCAGCTTGTCAGGGAACTTGGAGGAAATGGTGGCCCTGGCCTGTTCAGTGGCTTGTATCTGCACTCCTCTCTTGTGGAGATTTTGATCTGGTTTAGGTCTTTGCAGGGTTTTGGGAGCCCGGTGTGCACTAACTCTCCGATGCCAGGTAGCATGTGTTAGAGAGAGCGGGACACTGGGCCACTTAGAGACAACCACGGGAGCCCTTAGAGAAGGTTTAGACTTCCGCCACCGTCTTTTTTTGTTGTTGCTTTTAGAACTAGCTACTTGCTGTAGTGGACTTGTGCAGACATGTCGGTAATGACCCACCTCTCCGCAGTTGAGACAGACCACTGAGTCCATAGACTCTTCTGCAGGAACAACTGTAGGGCTCCAAGTTTGTGTGGTTCCTGAGGCACCTTCACCGGGGAATTTGGTGATTCTAGCTGTCAGCAGCTTCATCATTTCCATCAGTTGCAAGACTTGGGCTTTCAGTAGCTCTATCTCTGGGTTACCACTAGCGACAGAAATTGCTCTGACTTCAGCAGCGACAGGTTCGGTTCTCTGGTTCCTTTTTTTGCTTTCTAACAGGGATTCTTCTTCTCGCACTGTCCGAATTAATTCAGGGTACCTCAAAATTCCACCATCTTTCCAAATTTTCAACTGAATCATAATGGGATTCAAGGGCTAAGCCCACCTTAGGACCTGTTGTGTCCAGACTCTGTTAACTGACCTGGGGTCTATACCTTTCTTTAGTAATATCTGGTGTATTATCTTGTCAAGGCGGCTCATGTATTCAGTTTCTCTCCCTCATCTTGATAGATGTTCAGAGTTCAATCTGATACATGAGATCGGAGGCCCTCTCTGTGCTCCCGAACACATATTGTAAGATACCTATGTAGTCAGAAACAGTGCAGTCCTGCTTGCTAAGTTTCAGGTTGCGAATGGCCTCTGCGGCAGGGCCCCTCACACTCTAGGAAATTCTCTGATTTTTCTGGGCCTCAGAAACATCCTGTTCATCCAAGGCTTTCATTGCTTGCTGCAGCCACTCTTCAAAATTCTCATCACCGTCAGGCATTGACTGTTTCCCCTGAAAAAACTCCCAGGCATTGGTATGCAAACCCCACGTGTGCTGGGCTATTATTTTGACACTTCACCACAAACTCTCCCAGGGCAGCAATGAACTTTGAGCCAATCATAGCTACAGGAGCCGGTGGGGTAACCTCTTCAGCTGAGTCTGCTTGGCTTGAACTTTCTGGGTTTACCTTGACAGGATCCTTCTTGATACTTGTAGGGTTGCTGTCTTGAGAGTTGATTGCAGAGTAGCGGTAAATCCCGGATGAGCCCCCACATGTTGCACTATCCCCCAGGAGCCGCTTAAGTAAGTTCAGTCTGTTACTCTGCATCTCAACCCCAATAACAGTCTCAGTCCCCTCTGGCACACCTGGCAATACTGGGTTGAAGTATCATTGTGTTAGTTCCCCTTTGGATAGGACACAGTAAAGAGGCACACAGTTTGAGGAAATAAATCGTGTTTACTCAAATACTTTTGCTTAAAGGAAACTATGATTTGGTAAATACACAGGTTGATGTGATAATGACATTTCACAAAACAACTTACTATATTACTTATGCTCTAAGATTCAATGTAAGAATACTTGTACAAATTTAACTGCTGTGCATGGAAGTGGGGCATAGGAGAGCAGGGGAGTGACTACTGAATGTCAAACCACTCTCTACTATTCACTCCCTTGACAGCCACCAAGGTGTATAAACACGTGAAACTGAGGAATAATATAAATTCAGGTATAAAGCAGCATTAGATCCAGTGCCTTTCTGCAGCATGATGTCAGACATATGCTAAGTCCTAAAAGAGCAATAACAAACCCAGTTGCTGAAGAAACCACTTCTGGGAGAGTGAATAAAATGTAGCAGCAAATGTCTCTAGCGCTTTGGTCACTAAGCAACTAACCAATTCACCTTCTTAGGTCTGAAAGAAACAGTTTTTATTATAAAAAATTGGATGCAGTTAAAATAAATACAATTAGAGCCATCCTGGCTCATGCAAGTATGCAGCTGGCGTGTGTAACAACCAGAACAGTAGCTATCTCCAGAAGGGTCTGAGATGTCACACTGGAGATGAAATCAGGCTGTGGAGCAGACATGTGTAACTCACAGTGGTGACGATCGTTGGTGTTGGGAGATAAGACTGGCACCGTGTTACTCCTGTGATCAATCACACTGTTGAATTACTGGCTGGGGCTCAGGTGGGCTACGATGGAGAGCTGACACGCCAAATTGCTTCTCAGCCATGTGCAGCACAGGGGCTGTACTCCAATGGTGACATCAGCTAGTGCAGCCAAAGGACATGGAGGAGAAAGCTGACTGTGGTCAGCTCTGATTAGGCGCTGGCACACACACTGAAAGAGTGGTCCTGTCACACTGACAACATGTTTCGCATCACAACCCTTTGTCTAGTCATGTGGCAGGATGGGAGAGGGGAAAATTTATATTACACAGCAGGAGCAAGCCTTCAACAAATTCACTATGTTGGAATGTTAAAAGACCGGATGTAAGAAAAAAACAAATGTAAGAAAAAACCTGATACCCGAGTGTGATTGATCACAGGAGTGACACGGCGCCAGTCTTATCTCCCCACACCAACGATCGTCAACACTGTGAGTTACACATGCCGGCTCCACAGCCTGATTTAATCTCCAGTGCGATATCTCAGACCCTTCTGGTGATAACTACTGTTCTGGTTGTTACACACACCAGCTGCATACTTGCATGAGCCAGGATGACTCTAATTGTATTCATTTTAACTGCATCCAATTTTTTATAATAAAAACTGTTTCTTTGAGACCCAAGAAGGTGAATTGGTTACTTGCTTATTAACCCAAGTACTAGAGACATTTGCTGCTATATTCAGGTATAGACCATTGTACTGAGGGTCAACTAGTTTAAATCAATTGATAAACAGGTACAATTCAATTTACTGTAGACAAACCAGTATAACTCAATTGACAGGAGATAAACAAGTATATCAATATACCATGGATACACATAAATTCAACCTGTTCTAATGAAGGGAGTTCTTAGGTGAATTCAATATGCAAATTTTTGAGCAAGTATCAGAGGCCTACTCAGTGGGGAGGGGGGGGGGGGGCAGATGAAAACTGTAGTAAATTCGCGTTCCTTGAGCAAAGTTCAGTAGATCTTCAGCCGGCTCTTTATTGTAAATGGTATATACCCAGAAAGTGACTGTAGCTGCAGCAAACAGGTTTACAGGTAGTGCACTGAAATTATGTGAAACACTCTTACTGCAGTGAGGCAAAAGAACTTCACAGTGATCACTGACTTTGTAATAGAACTACATCCGACAGCAATCAGGTAAAGAGTTTAAGTGATTGTATTGCAGCTTTTCCTTCTCTGTGTTAATGCATAAACCTTTGCTAGCAATGAGTATGTAGAATCAGGCTGTATGTGCACAGTTACTGTAATGATTAGCCTCAACCCGCTCACCCAACAGGAACAATGGATGATGATGAGGATGGAGATGATGATGATGACACTCCAGCCCTCTGGCTCCTGGAATCGGTTTCCACCCCCTCTCTCTCTCTGCGGTTCTTCCGGATCGATCGTTGTAGCTGGATGCGGGTCTCAGGAATAGGCTTCACTCGATGCAGGGCAGGTCTTCCAGATTACTCATTGAAGTGCTGCACAGTTGCTGACTGCTAGGCCGGTGGGAGTAGGCCGCAACTCAGTCGACATGACACACAGGGTCTTGCTTGATCGATCGCTGCCATCCAGAGAGACTGTATTAGGCCACAACCTCTCCTTAAATAGACTCTCCCATGAGGCACTGCTTCTCCCAGGAACCTTTCTCTGCAACACAGTCTGATGGGAAATGCAGTTCTCCTGCAGCACAGTTTAATGGCAAATCCTTGAAAGCAACTACATATCCAGAATGCCTCACTTTCCCTGAAAGGAAATGACACACAGAGTCCTTTGTAGCTGCTGTTTGTTAAAGCCCCATGCATTGGTTCCTGTAACTGCTCCTCCTATTGACTTTTCTTCTCCCATAACCACACAGCAGGGAAGCAGTGTAATCTGATACCTGTGTGTGGAGAGAGAGAAACTTATGCAGGGAGAGACAGTCAGACTGGAAAGGTACCTGCTACAGAAGTAATTAAGATCAACGCTAGGCTGACCTCCAGAGACAAGCACTTTGTATGCTACTCTGTAGCTGCTGTGTATGCTGTTCTTTAGCAGAGTCGCATGTTTTCCACTGCTACCCCCTCCCCTTCTGTCACTGGACATTATACTGCTTGCATTCTGCGCATTTGTCCCTAGACATCCAGCCACAGCAGCTGTCAAACTCTCACAGAGTTTAACAGGTTGCTGGCAGTGGGGCTGGATGGTTCATCTGTGCTTTCCACCAGCACCTAAATGCACAGTGTGTATGAAGCCTGAGATGGACTTTAAGGCTGCATTCACACCTGGGCATAGCATTTTCAGGCAGAAATACACACTGTTTTTACAGTGATTTTGCTGCGATTTTAGCGCAATTTTGTACAGGTCAAAAGGTCACCAATGCAAAAAGTAGAAAAACACCCAAATCAAGCTACAAAAATACCTCCAGAACTTTTTTGAGCTTCAGGCGTTTGGCTTCAGGCGTTTTTGAGTGGAGATGTGAATGGACTCCATAGAGAATCATTGATTTTTTCCCCTCAAGCGTTTTGTAGCTGCAGGTGTGAATGGGGCCTTAGTTCAGTGACTAACAAATTAAAGCCTAATTCCAGCTAACCCTTTTTAACCACTTCCTGACCGCCCACCGTCGAATGATGGCAAGAAAGTGGCACTATATCGCAAATCGTCGTCACCTGACGGCGGGCGCGGAAGTGAGTGTTGTGGTCGCACGCATGCTCACTATGTAGTGGGGGAGCTAATCAGCGGCGGGGACGGGCTCGATGTCTGCTGGTCACCTGCAATTACTTTCCCGCAGTGACAGAACGGGGGTCCGTGTCTGTAAACACACGGATCTCAATTGTGACAGGGCAGAGGAGTGTGGTCCTCTGTTTCCTGTATAAGGGAGCAGAGATCATTCTCCTCCCCCACTCAGCCCAGCCTCCACACAGTTAGAAACACATCCCAGGGAACATACTTAACCCTTTGATCGCTCCTAGTGTTAACCCCTTCCATGCCAGTGACATTTACACAGTAATCAGTGCATTTTAATAGCACTGATCGCTGTATAAATGCCAATGGTCCCAAAAAAGTGTCAAAAGTGTCCGACGTGTTCGCTGCAGTACCGCTAAAAATTGCAGATCGCCGCTAATACTATTAATAAAAAAAATAAAAACCCCATAAATAAATTCTCATTGTAAATGCGTCAACTTTTGCGCAAACTATCAATATATGCCGATTGCGATTTTTTTACCACAAATACGTAGAAGAATATATATTGGCCAAAACTGATGAATAAATGTGTTTTTTTATATATTTTTTTTAGATACGGTATGTATTATAGCAAAAAGCAAGAAATATTGTTTTTTTTTTTTTTAAATTGTCACTTTTTTTTTGTCTATAGCAGTGATCAGAAGTGACGCAGAGGTGATCAAATACCACCAAAAGAAAGCTGTATTTGTAGGAAAAAAAAGAAGGCAAATTTTGTTTGGGTACAGCGTCGCACGACCTGTCAGTTAAATCAACGCAGTGCCGAATTGTAAAAAGTGCTCTGGTCCTAAAGGGGGAAATCCTTCCAGGGCTGAAGTGGTTAAGCAGTTACAAGAATAGTACTTTTTCCTTTTTCAGATAAAACTTTAAAAAAACTTAATGAATAAAAGCTGACCATTTTAAGCACCCCTGTCAGTGTTAAATGGTTTGTATCAAGCTTCTAACTCACACTTTCATGGACAGCCTGGTCTGTTAACCACTTGCCGACCCCCGATCGGCATCTGACGGCGACAGAGTGGCTCTCCTGCGCAAAACGCCGTCATCTGACGGCGGCTGCCAGATCGCGCACAGTGAGCGCGCACGTGCCGCCGGAGGCGCCCCCGCGCGCTCACTGTGTCCGGGGTTGGCCAGGGAGCGGGTGCGGTGGATTCGATCTCCGCCGGCTACCCACGATGCCCCCCCCCGGAGTGAAAGAACAGAGGTCCATGTAAGTAAACACGGACCTTCGTTCTGTGAGGGGGGAAGGGCTGTGATCACAGCCTTCCTCTACATGGAAGCTGTGATCACTTCCCTTCCCCTGCTAGGGCAGCCCAAATACAGTTAGAACACGCCCAGGGAACACAGTTAACCCTTAGAGCGCCCCCTGCAGGTTAACCCCTTCACTGCCAATGGCATTTGCACAGTAATCAGTGCATTTTTATAGCACTGATCGCTGCATAAATGCCAATGGTCCCAAAAAAGTGTCAAAATGTTCCGACATGTCCGCCCTAATATCGCAGTACCGCTAAAAATCGCAGATCGCCGCCATTACTAGTAAAAAAAAAATAAATAAATAAAAACCCCAGAAATTAATTCTCATCATCCGTAAACGCGGCAACTTTTGCGCAAACCAATCAATAAACGGCGATTACGATTTTTTTTATCGCAAATATGAGGAAGAATATAAATCGGCCAAAACCGATGAAAAAAAATGTTTTTTTATATTTTTTTTTTGGATTTGTATTTTCTTCTTTTGTTTATAGCGGCGATCAGAAATGACGCAGAGGTGATCAAATACCACCAAAAGAAAGCTCTATTTGTGGGAAAAAAAGGACGCAAATTTCGCTTGGGTACAAATCGCACGACCGCACAATTGTCAGTGAAAGCGATGCAGTGCTGAATCACAAAAAGGGCTCTGGTCAGGAAGGGGCAAATCCTTCCGGGGCTGAAGTGGTTAAAGAAACCTGTATAAAAATAAGCCTTGCTGGTCAGATCACCATGTATACTGTGCATTTACTATATACTTTAATGTATAGGTCATCACTTTGATATTGAAGGTGAAACCAGTGAAAGCCTACTTTACCACACAAGTGTATTTGATATTCACTAAAACCGGAAACAATCAACACTAAATTACATTGTGAAAAAATATTGTACTTTTCAATATAAAATGATATCATACATTTACAATGATATACCATAAGTGCTGAGTTAACATATTAGAATACCAGATTTTTCTAGAGTTCAGTTAATCATTATACAAAGTTAAACTGAACTTGAACTATATGGCTTTTCTTTGAATGTTATGCAGCTGATTATGTGTATCAGAAGATATGAGAATTGGGAGCAGGAATAACAAGATTACTGTATGTACAATTGTAATACAACTTTGCACAAAGCTTACTACTATATACAAAATATTAGACTTCATGCACACTGGACGTTTTGGCAGAACAAAAACACTTGTAAACTCATGAAGCACATTTAGGCACACCAATTGCTTGGATGTTGATTAATTTCATGGCCAGAATAATAATTTATTCTGGCCATTAAAATTAATTAATGCACAAGCGCCAAACACAACTAGTGCTTAGGTGCGTTTAGATGCATGTACCCGCGTTTAGGTGCGTCAAGCATTTTTTTCTGTCCAAACTATGCTGCTCCTGGATACATTGATTGTGGGTTTTTTTCTGACTCTAAAGTCCTCTAAATGGCTATGTGTGCATGGACGCATAGGCTAACATATAGAGGCTATTAGAGGCAGGGAAAAAAAATATGCCAGACACCCCAATGAGCAGCAAAACAAATGTCCAGTGTGCATGAGGTATTATTGTGAACCAATATTTTGAACCAATTGTATTTTCCTATTCTATCTAAACAATGTCATGCCAGGCTGTACAGCAAGTACAATTAGTATTAACCACTTCAGCCCCAGAAGGATTTACCCCCTTTCCAGGGCCGTAGATAATTTTTGTCCTGGGGGGGTTCAGCAGCAGGTACCAAGTGGTGAAGCGGGGGGGGGGTTGGGGGGGAGAACCAAGCAGCACTGTGTGCCCCGTAGCAAGCAGGGTTGTCGTTAAGATTTCACTGACACCCACTGTAGATTGCAAGGGCAGTGTAATTTGAATGTGGTGCAGGATCAGGGCCACCTTTCATATTGATTGGACCCTGAGCAAACATTTTCTTCGCCCCCCCCCATTCACATCATGACTGCTCACTGATTGGTTGCTGATTGCTTGCTGGAGGTTAACGCACATCGTTACCACTCACTGATTGGTTGCTGGAGGTTACAGCACATCATCTCACTGCCTGCACATCATAGAATGGGGAGGTGGGGGACTCGCCAATAGACAGAAAACTCCTAGAAGGTGTTATTCGCAATAAGCAGAGCACACACAGCTATGAAAGTAGGGACTGCAGTGTGGGTGAAAGAGGCCTTCATGGTGAAAGGTCAGCTTGTTCTGACTCTCATACACTCCATTTATTGTGTGGATGTATAGCTTGGTTTGAGACTGCATCCCAGTGATGGCCAACCAATGAGGTTTTCAGTGCCTCAAATGCAGCCCCTGACACACCAACAAGGGTTGTGCATATAATTTACGGCCAGACATACTACGTGAGATGGTCAGAGACTGCAGACGTACAAGAGATGGTCAGAGACTGCAGACGTACAAGAGATGGTCAGAGACTGCAGGCATACTACAGGAGATGGTCAGAGACTGCAATGGACTACAGGAGATGGTCAAAGACTGCAATGGACTACAGGAGATGGTTAGAGACCATCTATGTGCTGTTTTATCCTATCCCTGTACATTGTCTGCTGAACACTAACAATGGTCCTTCCTGATCACCATAACAGGTGCTGTCAGTGTCCCCACACAGCACACATGTCATTTACTTACTGTGTGACAGGTTCCAGATTTCAGCATGGACTGCACCTCTCCTCCCCACTGATCACAGGTGTGGTTGTTAGAGGGTGGAGTGATTGGCTGTTAGGGGGATGTGGATGTCACATGATGGCAGATCAGGCAGTGGTTGGTTGGGGACTGGAAGATATGATGGAGCACCAAGCCGGGAACCAAGCCGCACAGCTGTAGTCCAACTCCACCCCAGTAGTATTTGGCCGCCATCTTATTTACGGGCAGCGCAGGTGCAAGGGGCAGCTACTTTGTGGCCCACAACAATGACTGGGGCTGGGCCCAAGGCAGCTGCTTCTTTTGCCCCACGTTAAAGACAGCGTTGTGGAGGGGGCGTGACCGGATGAGAGGCTGAGTGGATCAGCGTGAGGGAGCTCCCGTCCTGCAGCTGATGAGACATGCTGCGTGAGTACATGCGAAGTCCGTAGCTGAAGACACGCCGAGCACGGCTTACCCGCTGATCCAGGTGGCGGCGCCGCGCCATTGAAGTGGTCTGTGGAGCGGCTTGGCGCGTAGCCTGACACGGAGAACGGGCGAGCGTGAGCCGCCATATGTCACAGTGCCCGGCGCTGCCGGAGGAGCGAGGGTGGAGCGGCAGGCGGACTTGAGACGTATGCAGCGGGGGAGAGGAGGCGGCGGATGGCTATAGTCCAAGCTCGTGGAAATTTTGTATGGATGGCCAATTACATCGCAGCAACCAGGTCTATGGATGGCTTCAGGAACACCACGGTACTGTGAGTAAGGGATAGAAAGGGGAGAAAGGTAAAAAGATTCCTGTATTTGCTGCTTTCTTCCCCCTCTTTGCCCTATTCAACCCCTGGAAGATCAACCTCTACAGGAATGTCTATGGAAGGGTATGTGCGACACAGGAGATAAAAAGGTAATGCTTAAATATTACTACCTACAACAAAGTATACTAAATGCACTATGGCAAGATAAGACTCCTTTGTTTCATGACCCTATATATATGAACATTGCTTAAATAAGATATAAACAAGATATATTGTGAGCCGGCTTAAATATATCTATGCCTGGTATGGATTCTAGACTGGGAGTATGGTGAATTGTTCTAGCCTTATATGGGCGACTGCAGTCAGTGGCATACACTAAGTAAAACAGTATGCTTCTTGGTGGCCTCTGACCTGCCTGCGTATGGTGCCCCCCTTTCTTTTTCTCTTTCCCCTTCCCCTTCCTATTTTGACTGAAAAGGGCCGGCAGGACATGTATGACACTTCTCCCCTGTGAGAGAGGGGTGGAGCGGAGAGAGATTTAGCTGGAGATACAGCTGGATCCTTGGACCAATACTGATAGTGGGACAAATTCTGGTTGTCCTCCTGTGGGAGAGAAGGAGCCTGGAGGAGCATATAACTAGAAAGCAGCATGGCCATGCTCAATTAGAGAAGGAGGAACCAAGATCAGGAGGAGAGAAGGCCTAAATCTAATTAGGGTATCTGCACCCGACATTGAATTACCACTTAACACCCAGGAGGGGTTTTAAAAAAAAAAAAAAAAAAAAAAAAGATACCCCAGAAAGAAGCTTGTCTCCTTTGAACGGCAAGAGCCCAACATAAAGGCAATATGACTAAAAAAAAGGGAGAAGAGCAAGCGGCGCAGGAAAAACCGGCCACCCAGAAAGGTAAATCTAAGGAGAACTCAACAGTGGCAGCCAAGCTGGAAAAGTATGCACATACTCCATCCAAGACACCAACGAAAGGAAGCCAGCAGACCCAAGCGAAAAACCTCCAGGGGGAGAAACAGGGGGGGAAGGGCCAAGGAAAGGGGGTAACGAGCCCAGGTGCGACCATAGGGAGCCCGGAAGAACCAAGTGGGACAGGGTTAATTGCAGTACCAGTAGTAGCCGCCCAGATGAAGGTCAATCTGGATAAGGAATTAGAGATTGAGGTAGAACCCTCATTAAAGGAAGTCTTACATGTGGTCAATATTTGTAAGGCAACTCTGGCGGAGCTGTTTACACAAATGCGTGGAGTTAGGGAGGAGATATCGCTGGTCAGACAAGACCTCCAAGGAATACAGGAAAGGACAGCAGCGGTAGAGGAGAGGCTGAGTACAGTGGAAGACGATCTCAATCCGCTAAAAAAAGAAGTGAAGCTCTTGCATGGAATAGTAGAAGCGCAAGCCTACAAAATTGATGACATGGAAAATAGACTTCGCAGGGAGAACATAAGAGTGATGGGCTTGCCAGAACAAAGCGAGGGAGCTGACCCTGTGGAATTTTTGGAAAAATGGCTTATAAACGAGTTTGGGTCAGGGGCCCTGTCGGCATCCTTTGGGGTGGAGAGGGCCCATAGGGTCCCATTCAAATCTCCATCGCCAGGGGCATATCCTAGGCCAGTATTGGCAAAACTGTCCAGATATAGGGATAAAGTTAAAATATTGCAAAAAGCCAGAGAAAAAGGAGATATATATTTTAATGGTGCCAGGATATCGATCTATCCAGATTTTTCACCGGAGCTACAGAAGAAGAGAGCCAAATTCCTGGACATTAAACATAGGCTGCGGCAACTTAATATCAAGTATGCATTGCTTTATCCAGCTAGACTAAGGGTCGCAGCCACTGGCGGAACCCAGATCTTTGATACTCCAGAGGGGGCCAGGAAATGGCTGGAGGAGAACAAATAATAGTGACTGAAAGAATCCTGGGGAGGGGTGTACTAGGGAATAAGGGGGGTGGGGGTGGAGGGGGAAGGACACAGGCACGACCTGCTCTCCTTAGTCATATTTATTTCACAATTTATTCGCTTTTTATATTCTTCCTTTTTTTCTTTGGTTTTTCACACAAACAACACAATTTGGAGCAGGATGGGAGATCCACGGGAGGAGAAGTAAGATAGACAGAATTTGGGGGGGGAGGGAGGGGAGGGAGTGTGAACATGGTCACAGGAGAAGCCCTTTTGTAAGGCCAAATAAGGCCAAGGGAGGGGAGGGGGGAGGGAAGGGGGGAGTGACACGAATGGAGATTGAATGTGTGAGAATAAAGTGGGCACGAGGTGGGTCGCATGGAGGCAAAATAAATAGGAATAAGAGTAGTAGCACTCACGAAGTAACACAAGAGAATAGTAGAAAGATTTTCTCCTTTCTTGTTAAAAGCAATATACACAACAAGGGAATTAGAAGGAAAAAGGAACACGAGGTGAAAGCAAGCTTAGGATTCTTTCATGAACAGTAATCAACTGATTATTACCTCATGGAATATTAGGGGAATGGGGAACCCAGTCAAGAGAATGGCAGTCCTTGCAAAGATGGACAGACTTGGGGCGGGAATAGTATGCCTGCAAGAGACCCACCTATCTGAAAATTCTATCCCCGGAGTGAATGGAAGGAAATATAAATACCAATACCACTCAGTCTACTCATCGTATGCAAGGGGAGTGAGTATACTTATAAAGAGGGGGTTGATGGCTATAGTCAGACAGAGTAAGGTGGACAAGGATGGTCGCTATATTTTTCTGTACCTTACATATGGGAGTAGAACAATGGTGCTGGCCAATATCTATATCCCGCCTCCCTTTGGCACGGAAACTTTACTTAGGCTGATCGAGTTTATCTCGGATAAGCCAGGGGTTCCAGTAATAGCGATGGGAGATTTTAACATGGTCCTTGATGGCAGCCGAGATAGATTTCCGCCAGTCAGTGGGAGGAGCAGGGCA
>BLSH010070548.1:194092-206884 GCA_018402905.1 Glandirana rugosa | reverse complement strand
AAAATAAATTATCATTTGGCAGCAGATGACCATGCTACTGAGAGGTTATACAAAGACATTACTATTTTCCAGTAGTACAAATGCAGCAAATAAACCCAGATGAAATCAATGCTTTTTCTATCATGAAGACCTGGATCAACTCTGTCATGCAAACATACTGATGAGAAGCAGTCATTGAAATCAATACAATAATCCCTTGTTAGCCTGAGGAACAAGCTGATGCATTGCTGTGCATGCTATTATGAAAAGGATTTCCACATTTTCCAATTTCTCTGATATTTATTTAATATTTCTGTACAATATATGTGGCTATACCACATTCTATATACAAAATACTGGGCTATGTAAAAGAATAAAGTACTATGTATTGTAACAGGTGGCGCAAATGTATTACCTAATCCATATTAATTCTTTATATACTTGTTTTTATATTGTTTAACTTTTTCACTGTTCTTGCCCTGTGCACCACTTCTAACCTCAGGGAACCTGACTATTTTTGTAATATTTCATTTTGCCATGAATATTTTATTTTGGCTCACTGGTGTGACTGCACCCTTAGGCTAGGTTTCCACTAGTGCGACCCCAAAGTTCTACGATTTACAATGCGACTTTTATGCAACTTTGAGTGACCCTTTGATCCAACTTTACACTCTCTGAATCAAAGTTGCATCAAAAGTCGGAACAAAGTAGTGCAAGAACCTTTTTTGGAGTGGCACCAATTAGAATGGGAACCATTGAAGTACATGGATTTTGACTTGTGTCAAGTCGCACAGCAACTCACAGTAGTGGAAACAGAGCCTTAGCATCTTAGTGCACTACAGTGTACCAACAAACAAAATGTGCATGACCATATTATGGGTAGTTATAGGGTTCACATGTGTACTTTATTTGTGTGTGTGTGTGTGTGGGGGGGGGGGGGTATTTAACTATTTTCCAAAAGCATATATGCAGTGGCAGAGTGGGCTTCAATGCCGAGTCAACCCACATATGCATCAATGGGGAACTGCTCTTCTTTGCTGAGAACTCACTCACTGCATGCTCCTAGCATAGGGACCGAGCTGTCACAGGTAGTTTACAGTTAGGAGCTATCAATCATTTCATCTCATCACAGAGTTCACATGATGGGGAAGCCCACCTTTGCCTTGCCAGAACTTCTTAAAGGGCTGCTCAGTGGCAATAGCAAGGGCTTAAGTCAAGGTTCAAATCTATACACTGTAGCAACACTTGTGCATTAATGTGAGCTGTTTATTCATTTAAATGGGCTGCCCAATGCACATGAATCACACATAAAAGGTGTGTGTACTTTATTTTTTAAGAGCTGTACAGTGCATCATGATAAGTTAATATAAGTCATTGTATTCTGCAATGCAGATGTATTAGCAAGGCTACAATTGCTTGCGTTCCCACATTATTTCTTTTTTTAATTTTTTTTTTTTTTTAATTTTATACTACTACTGGGGTATTTCGTGAAATATCGGGTCTGAACAGACCCTGATATTTCACTTTTTAAACAGAGAAAGAGTTGAGAACAAAAAGTACTCAATCTCTTCAGTAGCACTGAACAGGAAGTACTATGTACAGAGCTCTTCCTGTTCATTCATAAAGAAAGAGATGGTAAACATATATAGCCACACGGCCATTCATGTTTACTATCTCTATTTACTATCTCAGTATTGGGTGATCAACACTGGTCATCCTAGTGTTCATTCAAGACAGGAAAATGATCAATAAATATGAAACTAATATTTACTGCTCCTCTTCTTGGCCATTCTGGATGATCCTCTCTTTTGGGTGTTGGCAGTCTTCACCACTGTCTCAGCTGCTTCTGTTGGGTAGAGTGCAGGTTGAGGATCAGAGGAGACAGCAGTGGGAGTGCAAGGGAATGCAGCTGTTTGCTGGGGCCCCCCTGTCACTGGATTCTCCCTGCTGGGTGCAGATTGATTCACTCCTGCACAGACAGCTGTCCCCACTGCTACAGGCAGAGGAAGGGATAGGGGAATTGAGCTGTGAAGGGGACATGGAACTTATTTTTTTGCTGGAACCCAGTGGAGATGATCCGTGTCATCAGAGGTGAGGGTCTTGGAAGTAATGGCAGACCAGGGTAGGGTCACTTTTTAAATGAGTTGCTATGATCAGTAGCTTGTAATTCCATTCTGATATAATTACTGGTCAGTGAATTAACCATTAGCTTATAGTAGAGTGGGCAATGTAGCTGACATATGACATATTGACCTGTACAGCTGGAAGCATTTTTATTCCAACATAGAGTATGCCTTTTGCATGGGTGGACAAAGGGTGGTAAAAACTGGAGGCATAGCTGTGGTTTTACTGCCACATGGACATCCACCTAAAAGTAACCCTTTTGTTGAGGGGAAAAACATTCCCCTCTGGGTGATCTATGTACATTGCAAGGATGTAAACAAACAATGCTGCAGATTTATACCTTATGTTATTCTGAAGGAATATCTGTTTGTGTGTCCATGTGCTGATATAATCTGTATGAGTGTGATTTTATAATTATCAATCAGCTGCTGCATCTGCAGGGCTCTAATGAGGAAACTTGCCTGGTCTGCATCCTTTTAGACATGATTACCTTTAGGAGTATCTCACCAAATATGACATTTTTGTTGCAGGGAATGCCAAAAATCTGACTTGTATCTTAGCGTAGACTTCTGGGAAAATCAGTAAGCCAATCACACAAGCAGAAAATTATATTTTCAGGGGACGCAGTCTGTGTACAGAACACCTCCAGGTAACCATATTACATTGAATTTTACAGCGCTGCAAACTGAAAAGGAAAGGTAATTTCTAATAACATTCAATTATAATATGACTTGAGTCACGATCATATACACATTAATTTTTTATTTTATTTGCTATTTCTGCATTACAGCCTGACAGGGCGATAAATATGCCATGGGCACAATCCTTTACTTCACACCCACTGCATTTTTAACTCTAAGGCCTCATACACACGGACGTTTTTTGACGCCGGCGTTTTCTGGCGTTTTTTGCAGCTCTCCATGTTAGTCTATGGCCCCATAAAAACGTCAGCGTTTCTGAGCTGTAGGTGGCGTCGGCGTTAGTGAGCAGAAAGTAGAACCCATGGCCATCGCGTTCTGAGGCTGTAACATTTTGACGTTTTTTGACGCCGACGCCACAATATGCCAAGGAACGCCAACATATGCCACCATATGCCACCTATTATTATACCGGCGTTTTCCGGCGTTTTTTGACGCCGACGTTTTTAGGTTGAAAAATAGCAGAGGGATGATTTTGTTTTATTGACGCCTATTGACGCCGACGCTCACTAACGCCGAAAAACGTCAATACATAACGCCGAAAAACGTCGCCTTTTTTTCCTTGACGTCGGGCCCGACGTTTTGTTTATTTTTTTTATATACGCCCGTGTGTATGAGGCCTAAGTCTGCAGAGTTTGAAAGGCAGTAGAACCTGTCACTCACCCAGTGGGATCATTAGGGCTGCACCACAATGATGAGTCAAATGCCTGTTTCACAGTTGTTGTGTTGTACTGCAATGTAAAAAATTTGCTTTTCTGCAACTAAAAAAAATGAAAAAATAAAAAACTAGTGATATTGGTTAAGTTCTACATAAACCTAGCTATATTTATGGGAAGTGGTATGGTGGTCCTATTCAGGTGGTACTGGTTAACTGAGTTTTAAACTGGTGCTCCACCAGAGTACTATACCCGCATGTCCTGGCTTGCTTCTCACTGCTTACTCTGAGAAAACTTTTCCCCACTGGTATTAAGGTATATGCTGGTAAATGTTGTTTTATGTTTTTTTTTTTTTTTTTCGTTACATGGGTACCTCCACTTTTGTGAAAAGTAGCATATAGAAAAAAATATGTAGAGCATATGCGACTGCTATACAAGCCATATTATTAAAATGTACGTTTTCTTTTCAGTCTGTAGCACTGCTTTTTTGCAAAATGCAATCCAATATGGGAACCTGGAGGTGTTTCTGCAAATTGGTGTACCGAATGCTGCCAAACATTTCACTACCTGCTTTTATGATTGTCTCACAGATTTTCACAGAAGTCTATAAAAGTCAGATTTTTGGCACCCTCTGCAAAAAAAGTTTTCATTTTTTAGTGAGGTACTCTTTCTAAATCCCCTTCAAATTCTTTTAAAGGGATTCAGATGTTGCAGCTTTCTTAATTAACACACACAGCGGTTGATTTACTAAAACTGGAGAGTGCAGAAAAAGGTGACTTTGACGGTAATTGTACATTAAAACCTATCTTTGTTGGTTGGCATATTCTTCTGACAATTCGCTTTTCCCCTATGATTTGTCATGCCCATTTGGGTGCTTGGCTTACCTTCTTCCATCTTTTTAACTGGTTTAAAAAAAATATAGCTGCTCAAGTGGTCAAATAAGCACTTGGGGAGCTTGTAGTCACCATTCAGTTCTCCCCTCCCCCCCCCCCCAGTCATTTCGTGTTGAATGTTATGACGTGTCAATGATATTCTCAACTATTGTATGTATTCTCATGGTTATGGTATGACCCTCAAGTGTCTAGCATGGTCATTATTACTGTCAATGAGCCGTCTTTCTCAATAAAATTGTATTCTTTAACCACTTAAGGACCGGAAGGATTTCCAGCTTTAGGACCGGAGCCCTTTTTGCGATTCGGCGCTGTGTCGATTTAACTGACAATTGCGCGGTCGTGCGACGTTGTACCCAAACAAAATTTGTGTCCTTTTTTTCCCACAAATAGAGCTTTCTTTTGGTGGTATTTGATCACCTTTGTGTCATTTCTGATTGCCGCTATAAACAAAAAAAGCGTGACAATTTTGCAAATAGAACAATATTTCTTACTTTTTGCTATAATACAAATCCAAAAAAAAAAAAAAATTATTCATCAGTTTTGGCCGATATATATTCTTCTACATATTTTTTGTAAAAAAAAAAATCCCAATAGGCATTTACTGATTGGTTTGCGTAAAAGTTATCGCGTCTACAAACTATGGGAATTGATTTATGGTGTTTTTATTATTTTTATTTTTTTTACTAGTAATGGCAGCGATCTGCGGGACTGCGATATTGCAGCAGTCATGTCGGACATTTTTACACTTTTTTGGGACCAATGACATTTATATAGTGATCAGAAATTTAAATATCCACTGATTACTGTATAAATGTCATTGGCAGGGAAGGGGTTAACCTGCAGGGGGCAGTGAAGGGGTTAACAGTGTTCCCTGGGTGTGTTCTAACTGTGGGGGGGGGGGGGCTGGTTGGGACATAACAGATCTAACTGATTCCAGTGACAGGGATCAGTAGATCTGGCATGTCCCCTGTAACAGAACGGAGAACCGCCGTGTTTACATCGGTGGTTCCCCGTTCTGCAACTCTGTCAGGCGATCGCGGGTCTCAAGCAGACATCGAGTCTGCCTGACCCACGGGCACGCCCGCGCCAGGGGCGCACCTGGAGCATGCACAGGGGACGACGTCCATGGACATCTTCCCGGCAATTCAGATCCACGCTGGAGCCGTACTTCGGCAATAGCGTGGATCTGGAGGGGTTAATTAAACAAGATGAAGTTAGAAGCTGATTGGCTACCATGCACAGCTGTACCAGATTTTCAAATCTCAAGTTTTAGGAAATCAACCCCATAAGGTACATCATCTGATTATTAATCAACCAGACCCTGTCAGAATGAGTTGGCAATCAGTCTGATGAAAATAAAAAACGATTTCTTCACAGCAACAGAAGGTAGGAATCTGCTACAAAGTTTGTTACAATCCCTGCAATGTACATTTATCAACCAAGGGTTTTTTTCTCAACAAGAGTGCAAATAAAGTGTTTGTTTGTAACCCTAAAAAAAATAAGAGCTCCTGTCCCCTCTTAGCAGATTAAACAGCACAGATTAAAAAGCAAAGTGCTTGTGCTGTCTAATCTGCTCCTTTCTAAGCTGTAAAAAACCTGGCTGATCCTGCCACTTGTGTCCCCCTTTGTATCCTGACCAGGATAATCATGGCTGCTTAGCCCTGACTACCATGGTCAGGTTATGTGCCTCCGTCATTCGCAGCTCTGCTCTCTCCCCCTTACCCCCTCTGTCCCTGCCTGTTAGCTCAGAGGCTGTGTCTCCACCCCCTCCTGCTGCTATCAGTATAAATTTAAACTGTATAAAATTTCACTGGCAGACCCTCTATTTTATGCAGCCATAATGCCCTATGTAAGTATTTTTTTTTAACAATGCCGCTAAATGACATTTTCTCAATTTGTCTTCCAGGGCAGCATCCGAGAGATAGGCTCCTCCTCCCTAAAACAGGAAACACATTAGTCCACCATTATAAAACAGTCGGCCTTACCAGCGTGCCTCAGTTATTTTGTGTTTCCTCTGGACCCACAGGAGCTGCAAACATTTGTTATTTTAGTCTCTGTGATTTCTGCAGGGGACTCCCTCACCAGCATCCCATATGGCCCAGTCATGTCATGACAGCTCCAAGGTACTCTGGGTCACCCCTGCCTTTTATCGTTTTCCTAAGAGAGCTTTTGCTTCTCTGCATCTATTGCATTTTTTTCACCTAGGTCCCCTTTGCTTGCTCTAGGCAAAAAACCCAGAGGAAAAGAAAGGGAAGACCAGTATCAAGGCATGCCTCTCTTGTGGTCATCGCTTTTCTCCCGAATGGAAGAAGCCCCTATGCCAGAAATGCATAGACAAAATGGTGGCTAAGCAATCACATAGCTACTTCAAGGATATGCTCAGCAATTTCAAAAAAGAAATAAAGGGCACCCCTGCAATCGCCAATAGAGAAATTGGAGGCCCCTGCAGACAATAGCCAGTGCAGCATGCCTTCCACTAGCAAGACAGTCGTCCCCGCGGAGAGTGAGGGTGAAGGGGACTCCCAAGAGTCAGACACTGATTCAGAAGAGAAGAATCTGAGGAGTGTATATGCTCACTCTGATGAGGATGACCCAACAGCAGAGGGCTGCACACTATTCCCCTCAGAAGACACCGATAACTTTCTGAGGGCCATATCAGACACTATGGGCATCAAGGGTAAAAAAGCCTCAGAGCTTACGTTACACGCTAAAATGTATAAAGGGTTACAACCCCAAGAAGGCCAGAACATTTCCAGTTCACCAAGCCCTCAAAGACATTGTCAAGAGGGAATGGGAGGAGCCAGAGAGAAACCTTTTTACTCCAACTGCGGTAAAACGCAGGTACCGTTTCAGGAAGAGGACACAAAAGCCTGGGAAAAATGCCCCAAGGTGGATGCCTCTCTTGCCAGAGTTGCAAATAAAACTGACCTGGCTTTCGATGATGTGGGATCCCTGAATAACCCGATGGACAAAAAGATAGAGGCGATATTGAGAAGTGCCTGGGAGACAGGGGCAGCTAATCTGAACCCAACCATAGCTTCCACCTGCACAGCTTGTACCCTTTTAATCTGGCTGAACCAGCTGCAAGGATTACTGGAAGGTGACACACCCTGAGAGGAGCTAGTAAAATCCATTCCTACTCTGAACAGAGCAGCATCATTTTTAGCAGACGTCTCAGCTGAAACAGTGAGGATTTCATCAAGGGCAACAGCCTTAGTGAATTCAGGCAGAAGGGCTCTATGGCTGAAATCATGGGGAGGAGACATTGCCTCCAAGAACAGGCTGGGAGAGCTACTGTTCGGGCCAGACCTGGAGTTGGTTTTGGACAGGACCACGGTCAAAAATAAAGGATTCCCCCAGGCCAAAAAGAAACAGGGGAAAACCCCTTTTCATCATCCCAGGAGATTTGAGAAGCAAGGGACGAAAAAACACTGGGGGCAGCAAAATTGGGGACAACAGAACAAAAAAGGGAAAGGAGACTTTATCCTAAAGCCTCCAGGCCAAAAGAACAAAAAACAATGATGATTGCCAGGTGGAGGGCAGGCTGGCAGCCTTCTTACAGGCATAGAGAGAAGCCACAAAGAATGAATTTGTACTACTTACAGTAACGGAAGGTTATACGTTAGAATTCTCCAGCTACCCCCCTACAAGATACCACGTGACCACGCTGCCAAGAAACAAAGACGAAGCAGGAATCTTTCTGGAGTCTCTGGAGAACCTCCTGACTCAGAGTGGTTTACCATGTTCTACAAGGGGAAGAAGGAACAGGAGTCTACTCACTTGTTTCCAAGAAGGAAACAATCAGGCAGTGTAAGACTTATTCTGAACCCCAAGGACCTCAACAAAAGCATAACATACAAGAAATTCAGAATGGAATCCATTTATTCCATCAGAAACATCCTTTCAGCGGGAGAATTTATGGCCATGATAGATCTGCAGGATGCATATATGCACATGCACATAAAGAGAAGTCATCAAAAATATCTGGGATTCGCGATCCAGGGGTCAGCAGCCACTCTGTATCTGAAATACACCTCTCTGCCCTTCTGCATCTCCTTTGCTTTCTAGGATCTTTTCAAAAATCATGGCAGAAGCCCTGAAAGATCTAAGATTGCAAGGTATAGGCGTGATTCCATAGCTGGACGATCTGCTTTTCTTTGCAGACTCAGCAGCAACCCTGAAAGACAACATCCAGACAAGCATGACTTGCTTAAAGAATCTAGGGTGGTTGATAAACACAGTGAAGTCACAACTTATGCCAAGTCAAAGGGTGATTTATTTGGGCTATGTGCTAGACTCAAGAGAGACCAAAATTTTCCTGACAGAGGAAAAAAAAGTTTAAAAAATCACAGAGGCCATAGCATTCCTCCTGAGGGCCAAATGCATAACGATCAGACAAGGGATGGGAGTGCTAGGGCTTATGTCGGCCTCAATACCAGCCATCACTTTGGCTCAAATTCATATGAGGCCACTACAGAACTTCATTTGGGATGGCAGTCTATCATCTTTAGAAAAGACTATTCCGGTGCCCCAAATGGTCAAGGAATTCCTGCAATAGTGGGTCAACCCGCTTCGCTACATCAAGGGGTGCAGATGGGCGCAGAACAATCCAGCTCAGATCACCACGGATGTCAGCACTCTGGGGTGGAGAGCACACATGGGAGATCTCTGTGCACAAGGGAAGTGGGACTTCAAAATGTCTCAAGTCTCATCGAATATGAAGGAGCTAAAGGCGGACAATGTTTGCGTATTTAACCATATGATTATGTCAGATTTTTGGTGCTGAAAGCGGTACGATTATTTTGCATGGAAATTTGGTGTTTTATATTGTAGGCCTGTAATTCTTAGGAACAACTCTCTTAAATCTGTCCAAACCAGAATCTAGTAGACATCCCGGGTATGATAACATTTGAAACATGAAATCATAAATTATAATATAATAAATAACTAAAAATAATTATCAAAAATAATAACGTAATAGTAATAAAATTTATTCAATAATGTAATCAAATCAAAAACACTGAAATTTGTTCAGTTGCAGAATTGTCGCTGTCGCCACTTTCAGTGTCTGATGATAAATTTCCCCAAAAATCAGTATCACTCAATTCTGCAAATGATTCTTATTTACTATCGCTGTTTTCTAGCTGATCAAAAACCACTTTTGACGTAAAGGGACACTTTTTGGTTGCTATGGACATTCTCAAGTTTCCAGGCAGAAAGAATGACATAAATAATATAAAAGTGCATGCAGGTCACTGGGCAAACCACTAGGGACAAAGGGGATGTGAAATGATCTCATACAGTAATGTAATCTATAAGATGACAATGTATTGTATGTGCTGTGTGTGTTTCACTTTTTGAATTTCCCGCCGGTCTCCGTCCCCGTGCGACGCAACGCTCGCAGGGAACGGAGCTCGGCACACAGGAGTCATCTGGCGGCGGACACAGCCCGCAAACACGGTGGGGGACATCACTGGATCCAGGGGACAAGGTGAGTAATGCTGCCTGGATCCAGCAATGCAATCCCGATTGTGGCTCGGGGTTACCGCTAATGGTACTGAAATTCCACCCCGAGTGACACTCGGGAATGCCACCGGGGAGGTTAAACAGGCAAGGAGGCACAAGATCCCCACAGCTAATGACCCTGGCAGAATCTGCTCTGTTATAGGTTGAGACGACCATTCAAACAATCTCGGCTATTCACCTGAAGGGTACAGACAATACTCTAGCAGATTTCCTAAGCAGGAGGACAATAAAACAGACAGAATGGGCATTACATCAGGCGACCTTCTTGTGGATCATGAAGATCTAGGGATTCCCCGAAATGCCTCAAAGGCAAACACGAAACTCCCAAATATTTTCTCACTGGACCCCTAAGATGGCAACAGCGGGGTAGACATGTTCAGCCAAGACTAAAATTTCCGACTGGGCTATGCATTCCCACCAACCGCCCTCCTACCGAGGGTGATAAAAAAGACGAAAAGGAAAAAAGCAACAGTAATACTCATCGCACCTCACTGGCCTCAGAGTATGGTTCAGCCATTTGAAAAACCTCAGCAGACAACCACACTACCCGACCGATTGGACCTTCTATCACAAGGACCGGTCAAACACTCAGACCACAAAAACTTCAAGCTCTTGGCTTTGTTCCTGAGAGGGTAAGGCTACAAGAAAAAGGGCTGTTGAACCACGTGATTGACACCATCTTGGCCAACAGGAAACCAGTGACCAGGGCCATCTATGAATAAGTGAGGAAGAAATTTACTTTTTGTTACGGAGACAAAGAAGATTCCGGCAAGGAATTCATCCCAATGATCCTGGATTTTCTGCAGGAAGGCGCATATAAGAACATAAGCACTAAACACTCTGAAAGTACAAGTGGCAGTGCTATCTTTTACAGATATCAGACTAGCGGAGAACCCACTCATCAAGAGGTTCCTACTCTCGCTAAAAAGATCTAGAATAGTGAAAGTTAACAGAACCCTGTCATGGAACTTGGGCACAGCGCTCAAAGGATTCCTTTCCCTACCCTTCGAGCCACTGGAGGAATCTACAAACAAAAACCTCACATTAAAAGACGACACTCCTAGTAGCCCTGATATTGGCCAGGAGAGTTTGTGAGATGCAGGCATTATCAATGATGGAACCCTACTGTGAGATTCACACAGACAAAATAATGCTTTCACCAGACCGGGCACTCTTGCCGAAAGTAACCTCAAGTTTCCACAGAATGTAAAAGGTGGTCATTCCGTCTCTACCTGCGTTCATGGGCAGTGAAAAAAGAGATACTTACAATAAACTAGGTGTAAGGAAAATACTAATTACATATTTGGAAAGAACTAAGGACTGGCGGAAGACCACGACACTGTTCATCATTCACTCAAGAGTGAATAAGGGGAAGCGGGCTTCAAAAAGCAAGACAAGCAGATGGATAAGGCTGGCTATACAAACTGCATATAACACACAAAACCTCACAGCCCCGAACAGCGTCAAGGTCCATTCAACATCGGTGGCAGAGAAAGCAGGGGCTTCAATTGATTAGATCTGCAGGGCAGCGACATGGTCAAGCTTTGGCACCTTCGTAAAACACTATCGCATTGACCAGCTGTCCAGTCAAGACCAGTCTTTCAGATGCAAGGTGCTTCAGGCCTTACCCCCACCCTAGTAAGTATTGCTTGATACATCCTCTCAGATGCTGCTCTGGAAGATGATTTGAGAAAACAGAGTTAGGTACCTGGTAATTCTTTTTCTAAGAAGTCTTCCAGGGCAGCACTAGTTCCCACCCTTAAGCTAGTATAAAAGGATGATGGGGACACAATTAGCTTACTGGAAGTTCCTTCGGTGCTTTAATAATACTGAGGCATGCAGGTAAGGCTGACTGTTCTATAATGGTGGACTAATGTGTTTCTTGTTTTAGGGAGGAGGATCCTATCTCTTGAATGCTGCCCTGGAAGACTTCTTAGAAAAAGAATTACAAGGTACCTAACTCTGTTTTCAGAGAGCTTCAGGTTAGTCTTGTAACTCCAGGTCACTCTACACATCTGATGCAGGACTACAGTGGGAGGGGCTGAGCAGCCAGCATGGCAGTCATGTGACCTCCCAGCTGATGTCAGAGGGAGATCTAGGCCACTCCTGCTGTAGCCCTGGATTGGAATAGCAGAGTGGCCAGGAGTTACGTTACTGGCCTGAAGCTATCTGAAAAGTATTTGGAGGCTTTGTTTAAAATAAAAAAACAGAGAGGCTGCCAATGATATTATGTTTTAAGGTTACAGGCAGTTTAAGTATGGTAAGTTGAAATTTTGCATGATATTTGCAAATAAAGTTGCTAAACAACTGCTAAACAATATTTTTCAATGTACATGTAACATTTACTAGTCCTAATTAGAGTTGAGCGAACCCGAACTGTAAAGTTCGGGTTCGTACCGGACTTTAGGGTGTCCGTGTCCTGAACACAGACATTTGAGAAAAAGTCTGGGTTCGGGTATTTTTTCGTGGGAAGGGGGGTGGATGTGGAGTAGGAACCTAGAGGTTGACTAGGCCGTGACCGTGGCAGTGTAGGTGGAAGTGGCGGTGGTAGAGGAGTAGGAGGAGGTAGCCAACATGCAAGGATGAGGTGTAGGTGGGGGGAAGGGTGCTTTTTTATGGGCTTGGGTCTGAAAAAGAGTTTACAGACACAAGTCCTGTGCCTGTGGGATTTCAGGCCATGCTTGGGCTTGAAATGTCAAGCCCAAGCGAGTTGAGATTAATCCTGATCATTTACAATGTACATGTAACTTTTTATAACAAATCGTCAACAAATCGTTGAAATAAACGTTTATAGTACGTTTTAAAGTTGAATGGTATGAATTTGACGGACATTGGAATTTTGTATTATAGTAACCGTCGGAGAGACAAAAAAATAAAATTTGTTTCGGAGGTTTATGAAAAGTCTATCGAAGTCCG
>BLSH010070548.1:154788-169334 GCA_018402905.1 Glandirana rugosa | reverse complement strand
CACTGATATATATACAGGAATTATTTATCTTGCTTGATACGTTGTACTATAGGTCAGCACTTCGCTACACCCCCCATGCTTAACTGGCCTGGCCCGACATCAGTATCCTCCACTGCCTCCGCACAACCAAACTCCCGCCTTTCTGTGGTCATGCTACCATCCGAGCCTAGAGTGCTTACTCCTGAGAGGTTCTCCGGGGACCAAAGCAAGTTCCAGGCCTTCCGCAATGCCTGCCAGCTATACTTTGCCCTACAACCCTGAACTTTTTCACTGGAAATTACCAAGGTGGGTTTGTCTTCTCTATACTCCAAGGGGAGCCTCAGACTTGGGCCCACTGGCTGCTGGAAGAGAACATCGTATAGATACAGACTTTACAAACCTTCTTTGAGGCTATGGCCCAACTTTATGATGACCCCCAGTGGACCACCACAGCAGAAGCTGCCCTGCATGTGCTCCAGCAAGGCCACAAAGCGACTGAGGACTATGTCACAGACTTCAGACACTGGAGCGCAGACACCCAATGCAACGATGCAGCTCTGTGACACCAATTCTGCATCGGTCTCTCCGAAGGTCACAAGGATAATCTTGCCCAGGTAGGAATACCCAATACTCTTGAAGGACTAATTGCTCCAGCCATTCAGATCGATCTGCGGCTCCATGAGAGTCAGTCAGAGTCACTAGGGGGGTCACTACGTACACAACTGTCCTGCAATGACTCGCAAGTGCCCATCCTATGCTCCTACTAATCTGTCAACTCTATCTGCCAATGCCACTCACCTTTCTTTACTCCTCTAAATTCCAGTTGCCGGGAAGAACAGTTCAATTCAACACTATTATTGACTCCAGAGCATGCAGTTTCTTTATTGACTTTGCCAACCAGCAATGTATTCCTCTGCAACCCAAGACACATGGCCTTTTCGTATGCTTAGCCGATGGCTCACATATCAAATCCGGACTGATCACTCAACAAACCCCCCTACATCCTGTTAAGTCTGCCCATCATGCAGAACTGTTGAGTCTTGATGCCATCACCTCTCCACTCTTTCCCATTATCTTGGGTCTTACCTGGCTCCAGGCCCATGATCCTCTGATCAATTGGACATCTGGAGAAGTCAAATTCTCATCCCAATACTGTCAGACAATGTAAGACATTGTTTGTCCAGACTTGCTGATACACCCCCGGCACTGTTATGTCTGAATGTGGACTTGGAGGCTCAACAGTCAGTGCCTGAACAATACCACCAGTTTCTGGATGTTTTCAACAAACAGGGAGCGGACACATTTCTTCCTCATCGCCCATACGACTACCCCATTGAAATCCTTCCCAGGGCCGAAATTCCATTTGAGCGTATCTTTCCACTATCTGAATAGGAACAGGAGGTCCTAAAGGTTTACATTGATGAAAGGATTTATTCACCCCTCCAAGTCTACCACCGGAGCAGGTTCTTTGTGACCAAGAAGGGCCAGTCTCTACACCCATGCAAGGATTACCGGGAATTAAATAAAATTACGGTAAAGAACCATTATCCTCTCCCCTTGATGACTGAGTTGTTCCAGAGATTGAGATCTGCCCATATCTTTACCAAACTGGACTTGAGGCGGGATTACAATCTGGTACGTACCAGAAAAGGGGATGAGTGGAACACAGCTTTTCCTACCAGATTTGGACATTTTGAGTACCTGCTGATGCCCTTCAGTCTCTGAAATGCCCCGCCACATTTCAGCACTTTATCAATGATGTGTTTAGAGACTTTCTGGATATTTTTGTAATTGTCTATTTAGACGATATCCTAATTTTCTCTGAATCCCTGGACCAGCATTGTGAACATGCCAACTGTGTGTTGGGTAGGCTCACCAGTACAAATTGTACGCAAAACCAGAGAAATGTGAATTTGAGCAGAGGAGCATCCAGTTTTTGGGCTTAATCATTTCCCTAACAGGAATTAACATGGATCCCCAGAAAGTATCTGCTGTTTTGGATTAGCCAGTACCCACAGACAAGAAAGGGATCCAGCGTTTTGTAGGGTTTGCAAACTTTTATATGAAGTTTATTAAAGGATTCTCTGCCATATTCACCCCCATCATGCAGCTGACCAAGCAAAATCTAAGTTTCTGTTGGAACCCTAAGGCCCAAAGAGCCTTCAAAACACTAAAAGGACTTTTCACTTCTGCTCCAATCCTCGGTCATTCTGACCTATTGCTGCCCTTTATCCTTGAGGTGGATGGTTCTGAAATAGCAGTAGGGGCAGTTATTTACCAGTGCCATAGAACCAGAGACTTAATGCATCCTGTGGTGTTCTTCTCACAAAAACTCTCCTCAGCGGAGAGAAATTACTATGTCAGAGACCGAGATTTATTGGCAAACAAAGTGGCCTTGGAGGAGTGGAGGTATCCTTTAGAAGGCGCAACCCATCCTATTCTAATATATGCTCATCATAAAAATCTTGAGTTTTTAAGAGCTGCAAGCTAGATGGGCCTTGTTCTTCTCACATTTCTTCTTCCACATTACGTACCGACCGGGATCAAAGAACACAAAACTGGATGTCCTATCCCATATGTATGATGATGCCAAGGATTTATCCGTTCCTGATATCATCTTACCAGCAGGTAATTTTCTCCTTTTACAAACGGATCTCCTTTCACAAATCAAACAGGCTTCTATGTACATACTGGTCCCGCTGGAGTGTCCCTCATATCCAGAGATAACTTGTGGAAAGAAGGCCAAATCTTTGTCCCATAAAATTTACGGGTGCAGGTCTTGAGGCTGTTGCATGACCATCCACTGGCAGACCACTTCGTTATCCATAAAAACCTCTGAGTTGAGTGCGCATGCGCAGAGTTCCTGTGATGGCTGCTTAAAGCCGGAGCTCCAATCCGCCTTGGCCACCCAGACTTCTACAGCCAGCTGCGGAGCCAGATTCTCCCCTATCTCAACCCCCGGGACAGGAGTGCAGCCGCGGGAGACCGTCTGGTGAACGGGACACCATCCGCTCGTACGAGGACCCCGGGAGCGGTTCGGGCTGGGTATGCGAGGCCGCAGCTTCGGCCTACCCGCCGCGTTCTCGTGGATCGCGGCCAGGAGCCCTCGGGCAAATTAAAACTTAAGGAGCCCGGTCTCCACCTGATCCTTCCTCTGACCCCTCACCGTTGGAGGGGGCAGAGCTTTTGGATACAGTCCCAGCTGCAGATTAGAGGTCCCGGCTTGGGCCTCCACAACACAGACTGGGGGTTTGAAAAAGGCTGATTGTGCCCACCCTGGGACTCTTTTGCAATCATAACTTCAGGCTCACTCCCTATACACCTGATTCTGAGTCCCCATCTGCCATTGATAGCAATAATAATTGCCCTGTTGTAAGCCATTACTCTTGGCCTAGGGGGTCATTGAGGCCTAGACCCGACAACAGCTGTCATTGCCGGACACGGAACGGGGACCCCTCCAGTTGGTCTCCCAACTTTTGGGCGATTACACGCGCTCTGGCAGGGTGACATAACAACATCTACACCTGCCCCCACTCATAGACTCTCAGGAGAGCCCTCTAGAACTCCATTCTATAGTTCCACCCCGATGCAATCAGGCTCTGTTTAGAGGGATTTATCCCGCCAACCAGGCTTTAATAACTTGACCACGAAGCCCCCTCAAGGCTCTCCCAATTCACCTCAAGATATGGGGCACAGGAGTGAGGACATGGAGGCTGGGCCCGACGGGGGTTCGCAGATCCTTCCCTCGCCGGGTCCCCTACAGGGGTCTCAACACTCGGCCCAGATATTATCACCCGCCTCCATGGTTTCACTCCAGGAAAGGACATTGGACGAATTACTAACAACCCCTCTTAAGGACCAGACCTCTGGTGTCCCCTATGCTGGACCCCTGGACTCCCACCATACATCTCTCCCCCCTGACTTCCAGACAATGATAGAGGTTTTCTCTAAGATGCTCTCTAGAGGCCTGGCACAAACAGCTTCCCAAATTACATCTGTCCTGCAGGCCGATCTACAAAACTTGGGTACCCGGATTGACGCAATTGAAACCAAAACTGATCAAACGGTCGCCAGAACCAACCAGAACACGGCGAGAATTCAGGATTTACATGATCAGCTGGATACTGCTTTATCCAAAATTGATGACTCAATCCCGGGCATCCAGGATCATCGTCTGGAGCTAGACAGGGTGCACAGAGTGTTCCAACCCCCACGCTTTGACGGATTACCCAGAGACATAGTGGTTAAACCGCACTTCTACAGTGCTGGATGGACTTGTGTCTTTTCAACCTGACTAACTATGTTAAGGAGGAGGTCTTGAAAATCTCTAGAAATTCATCCCACCTTTCCACTCAGGGACATCCCATACAGATCTTTGCGGATCTATCCCCTTCCACCATCCAGAGAAGAAGAAATTTAAAAACCTCTGTTGGAAGTCCTCTCAAAGTCGACTATCAAATATTGGTGGTCTTTTCCTTTCCGCTTGTCCTTTACTTTCAAAAGCAAAACTTATGGTTTCTCCACCTTCCATGAGGGGGAACAACTACTGCACCAGCTAAACCTTATCTCTCTGGACCCCTCCTCCACGCACTCACAAAAATAGTTCCTCCAAACGTCCCTCCCCGCAGAGCCCCATAATTCCGATTTGGCGGAACCAACAATCCAAGCGCTCTAAGGACTCTCACCCTCCGTGATTTCCAACACCAGCTTTGGGTTCATTACTCTTTTGCTCGGAAGATATTGACTCTTTAACTCCTGAGATCCGCATTTTCAGTGACTGGGAGCTCCAAGCTCTCCTTTCATGACTTTTTATAGTGAATTACATTTCTTCCTCCCCCGGAGGTGGACCCCCCTTTTTGGGGTGACCATTGAGGGGGAGAGTGGGTTCTTCCTTTTTTGAGTCCCTTTTTTATTTTCTTCATATTTACTGTTCCAGTTGTTATTACTGTTTCACATGTTACATTTGAGGGGAGATACTACTCTCATGTTATTTGAATAGGGTCTAGGATCAGGCTGGGGCAGATACCTTGCGCCTCCCTCTGCCTCTGGGAAACGCATGCCGGTTTTCTCATGGGCAGATGTGTTTCTGCCATTTTGGCGGCTACGTTGTTTTTTCCTGAAACTGGGGGTGTTTTCCCGACCCCCCAGTCCCAGGCTCCTGAGGGGCTCAGTGGCAGTTTTTCACCATCCCCCTCCTGTAACTCTGGCTACTGATATCCCTCTCACATACTTTCATTCTCTCTTTTTCTCACTTCTTTTTCTCTCTCAGGCACCAGGGAGCCCCAGTCTTCACTGAGTCATGGTGGTTCTATTTTCATAACGATTTCGGCCACCCTTGGACCCAGGTAAGTCTTTGCTCAGGGTTACATAAACTCACTTCACATCATCATGGCAATATCCACTAATTCCCCGATAACCTTAAGAATAGCGTCACATAATGCCCAGGGCCTTAATTCCCCTGCGAAGAGAAAAAAATACTTTAATTTATTACACTCCCAACACCTCGATGTCCTCCTACTTCAAGAAATCTATTTCCCCAGTAAATATAACCCTGCGTTTATCCACTCAAAATTTCCCCAATTCTTCTTAGCTAATGCTTCAGATAAGACTAAAGGAGCGGGGATCTTTCTAGGAAAGCACATAGCTTTCACTCCCCAAGAAGAGATTAAGGATCCAGGGGGTAGGTTCATTATGCTGAAGGGGGTCATAGGGGGAGCTACGTTTACCTTTGTCTCGTATTATGCCCCGAATCAGGGCCAACTAGGATTCTTCCAATCAATGTTTAGCCTTATCTCACCCCATTTTGAAGGTTCTGTGATTTTGGGGGGCAACTCGAATTTGACTTTAGATAGCATGCTTGACAAGTCAGGGATTGGACGCCCATGTTTACTTCGTCCTCCAAAACATAGCTTGAAACTGGCCAAACTTTTCTACACGCTAGGATTGGTGGATATTTGGAGCGAACTCAACCCCAGGGTTAAGGACTATACTCAATATTCTGCCCCTCACCAACGTTTCGCAAGAATAGATCATGTCCTTGTGCCAACTTATTCTATCCCCTCGATTTTTAAAGCTTATGTCAAAAGACTCTCCCCTGTCCGACCATTCGATGGTCGTAATACAAGTCAAAGCTGATCTAGGCCAAAAAGGGAGGTCACACTAGCATTTAAACGAAACACTGCTTAATACCCCGGTCCACTGTGCCCTAATAGAGAAAGAACTCAAAGAATATTTTCAATTGAACGACAATGGGGAAGTTTTCCCCGCCATTCTTTGGGCGGCTCACAAGGGGATGCTCAGGTGTAAAATTATACAGTTTTCAGCTAATCTTAGAAAGGAAAGGAGAATTGACTTAGAGAAACTAGAACGGGACTTTTACGCCCTCTCTAAATCTCACAAAAAGAACCCGACCCCCCAATCGAAGGCACAATTAGAGAAGGGAAGGATAGCCTTGAATCTGGCCCTGACCACTAGCACTGAGAAACAATTATGATGGTCTAAAGCCCATTTTTACCTGCAAAGAGATCAAGTAAGCCCTAAACTAGCTTCTAAATTGTCCCCCAAGTTCCGGAACTTCTCATTTCCAAAAATAAGGGTTTCCCCGGTGGAACTGACCCAAAATCCTCAACGAATTATGTCTGTATTTCAGAATTTTTACGCTGACCTTTATGCCCCTGGTAACACAACCTCTCCACATTCCCTTGCCTCCTTTCTAGATAGTATCTCTCTCCCCAAACTCCTTTAGGATCACATTGAATCCCTTGAACAACCGGTAACCGAAACAGAAATCCTGGCGTTCATCAAAAATCTCAAGAATGGCTCAGCCCCGGGCCCAGATATGTTTTCCACAGGCTATTACAAGGCCTTTGGCCCCACTCTCACTCCCTATTTGACGAAGTTCTTCAAGTCCCTTAGTAAGGGGGCCGCATTACAAAATGAAGCCAACCTAGCCTTTATAGCGGTTATACCCAAACCAGGTAAAGATCATTCAGACGTTAGTAATTATAGGCCCATATCATTGATCAACAACGACCTTAAAATCCTTACTAAAATTTTGGCCAATAGACTAGCTAAGTTCAAAATTAACTATGTCAATAAGGACCAGGTAGGCTTCATCCCTGGCAGGCAAGGTCCAGATCAGATCCATAGAGCGGTGGATGTTATATCTCTTTTAAATTCAGGTTGGGAGGGGGGGCCACGCCAGGAAGGATTCCTCCTTTCGGTGGATCTACAAAAGGCTTTTGATACAGTTAATTTGAACTATTTGTTTAAAATACTCGGTGGGTGGGGTTTTGGACCAAAATTTCTTCAGACCTTAAAAGCCCTTTACTCAAATCCCAGTGCCCAAGTAAAACTCCATAATTACTACTCGGATCCATTTAATATAGCTAAGGGAACTAGACAAGGCTGCCCTCTCTCCCCCTTAATCTTTGCCATTGCGATGGAATCCCTAGCAATAGCAATTAGGGAAAACCCAGCCATTCGAAGAGTACAATGTGGACCCCAAGTATACAAATTCGCTTTATTCGCTGATGATCTATTGCTGTTTATCACATCCCCCTTACTTCCACCCCCCTAGTAATTCAACTCCTTCGAGATTTCGGGAAAGCGTCAGGGCTTTGTGTAAACTGGTCCAAATCTGCAGCATTAAATGTCTCAATCCCTGAATCTAAGATGCAACGCCTCAGAGAACTTTATACGTTTTCTTGGAACCCTAACCAACTTCCGTACCTGGGGGTATATTTGACGGCCTGCATTGAGCAACTATATCAAGTCAATTTCCCGACCTTATTCAAGAAACTTTCGGAGGAGCTTTCAAGATGGGATCAGGAGGGTATTTCCTGGCTAGGTAGAATACATTCAGTTAAGATGACCCTCCTCCCTAGGATTCTGTATTTTTTTGGTCTCTCCCAATCCCTTTAAGGAAGCAACAACTACAAAACCTGCAGAAAAAATTGTGCGTTTTGTATGGGGGCGAAAAGGCTACAGATGTTCTGCTAGTGTTTTATATAGAAGGCGCACTGAAGGGGGACTTGGGTTTCCACATCTTTTCAAATATTTTCAAGCCGCCCAACTAGCCCAATTCTCAATCATTTATTCTAAGGGTGATAAGCCAGACTGGCCAAAGATGGAGAGACAGGCGACCCCCTCAAACACTATTGATTTTTTGGTGGGAGCCCCCCCACAGGTTGAGACCCCCAATTCTAGCACCCACCCTCTCCCACTCAATAGCTTTATGTGACGCCATTCTTAAACCCCCTCACTTGATTTCAAATTTACATCCCCTCGACCACCTATTTAATAACCCCCGGTTTCCACCGGGCCTAGAAATCAGGGCTTTTCAGTGGTGGACTAATAAAGGCCTATTTCGCATAGGACATTTTCTTACAGCTACAGGCCCTATTTCTCTATCATATTGCACTAAGTTAGAAATGCCCCCTTCCGAAATATTTCGCTTCCAACAGATTTTTCATTTCATGTCCACTCTTTGGAAGAATAGAAACAATTTTATAGGCATTACTCCCTATGACAAAATGGTGCTCTGAATTGTATGATCAAAGAGGTGGAATCTCCCTGATCTATGCATCACTGACAGAGAGCCCAGATAAACCTAGTTATGTAATTAAATAGGAGAAGGACCTCGAAGTCTGTTGGGAGTCGGTCGAGTGGAACTCTCTGTTCCAGAGATCTTTTAAAGGTATGGTTAATATTGCTCTGCGAGAGGCCAACCTAAAAGTCCTAATGCGATGGTATTTAGTCCCAACCCGGTTAGCTGTTATGTACGCAAACTCTTCGGCCTCTGTTTCAGAGGGTGCGGACTTCTGGGCTCCTTTCTTCACACATGGTGGGAATGCCCTCGTGTCAGAGGGTTCTGGAACAGAATTTTTCACATGATCAGAAGGATCACAGGACAGGCGGTACCTCAAAACCCAGAAATTGCACTTCTTAATGTAAAGCCTGAGACTCACCCACTTCATTTTGTTAGGGGCTAAAATTACTATCGCTAAGGCCTGGAAAAGACCCTCAGTATCCTTCTTTGCTGCAAAGCAAAATATCTCCTGGATCATGACCCAAGAAAGACTAGACAATATAATTTTGGACTCCTCTCCTAATTTTCGACCAGATTTGGGGTCCTTGGAAGACTTACCTAAAACTGCCCCCGTGATCCACTGGATGCCATCAGTTATCTTGGATCCTTGGTGCCTTCTACTCCTTTTCTCTTTCCTCTTTAAGGTTTCTATTGTTCTTGACTTTCTTTCCTCTATTCTCCTCTCTTACTCCATGCTGCATTGGTTTTCAGATTCACATTGGCGGGGGGTGTGATGGAGTTGGTTGCATATCAGGTCAGTCCTTCCCCCTATAAGGGGAAAGGAATATATGTAGTTCCTTCACAAGTTTCTCATCTTTGTCTCCCTTTTGTATACTAGTTTACCTCCCTTTTTACTTTTATGTCTTTTTATGAGCTCATAGTACTGCTACTTTCAACCGTTGATGACATATTAGGCCCGCATAGAGGACTCATGATGCTCCAGAAGGGCTTTTTGTGATAGGTTATAGGGAGGTTCATTCCCTTTTCGAGGTGGGTGTGGTCGGAAACCCAGGGTCCACAGCATGATCCCGTTTGGGGTGGAACTGCGTGTTTGGGACTACCTCCCTCGGAAATGGTCCACTCCTAGGTACACTGTCATAGATATAATCTCTATGATTATCTACTCATTTCTAGGTTCTGCGTAACCAAAATGCTCATATTTTTTTCCTTTTTTCGAATTTTGTTGAACTGTCTGTATTTTCTGATAAACTCAATAAATATTATAAACAGAAAAAACCTCTGAGTTGTTACGGTGCACATTCCGGTGGCCCGACTTAGAAGAGTTTTGCAAAAGGTACGTGAATTCCTGTCCTGTTTGTACCTGAAGTAAGACAGCAAGAAGCAGAGCTTGGGGCTTACTAAAACCTTTATCTGTTTCGGATAGGACTTGGAGGATGATCTCTATGCATCTTGTTGTAGAATCCCCATCTTCTGAAGGATGCATAGCAATTTTTGTTGTAGTAGATCGTCTGTCTACCCTTGAAGTCCACCCCATCTGCCATGGAGACTGCGCGAGTGTTTATTAAAGAAATTGTAAGATTGCACGGAGTTCTTGCAAACATTGTATCGGATCGAGGGGAGCAATTTACCTCATGCTTCTGGAGGGCCCATGGGAAATACTAAACACCAAGTTGGCTTTTCCTCAGCTTATCACCCTCAAACTAATGGGCAAACAGAACGAACCAATCAGACACTCGAGCAGTATATTCGTTGCTTCACGTCCTTTGCCCAGGACGATTGGGTGGCACTGGAGCCGCTAGCAGAGTTTGCATACAATAATGGCAATCACTCAGCTACAGGACAATCACCCTGTTTTTCCAATTATGGGTTCCACTTATCATTTTTATCTGATCTTATTCCTGAATCTACAGTCCCAGCAGTACAGAACACGGTGGATTTTCTCAATCGCAACAACACAATTCTAAAAGAGGAAGTGGCAAAGGCACAGAGGGACAATAAGAGAGCTTTTGACAAAAGAAGAAGAGGAGAACTGAATCTGCAGCCTGGTCACTGGGTATGGCTTTCCATGGCAAATCTCCGGCTGGCCTGTCCATCTAAGAAGTTGGCACCCAGGTTCATTGGACTATTCCCGGTGAGGAGAAAACTAAATGAGGTATCGTATGAACTTTCTTTACCTGATTCATTGAAAATTCATCCTGTATTTCCCGTTGCCTTGTTGAAACCTGCAGTAACAGACCCCTTCCCTGACAGAGGGTCCAGACCACCAGAACCTGTTATAATTGACGGTAATGAGGAGTATGAGGTGGAGGCTGTGCTTGATTGCAGGAGAAGACAAGGTCAGGTACAGTTTTTGATTAAGTGGAAAGGGAATGTAATATTCATGCAAGAAGGTTAAAAAAGAGCACAGTTAGGCATCCGGAGGCTGCCTCTTGGGAGGGGGCTATATCAGGGATCCAGATTGTCACCGCGTTCATGCCCACACGGGGTCGCACAGGAATCTTTCTGACTGATCACCGGTATGTGCGTGTGTGCATGTGCGGGAGCACGCATCGCACACACTGATGTGCTTTGGCGACCATTGGCCTTTAAAGGGACAGCAGCTGTACTAGTGCAGTGCTGTTTGATCTACAGCTTTACCCCATGGTACTCTGAACCTGCTGATACCTGATTACCTGAAGTGACCCAGCCTGTCTGACTATCCTGCTTTCTCCTATCCTGACCTGGCTTGACTTGACCTGGCTTATAGACTTTGCCTGCTTGATACCTGTTGCCGAACTCAGCTTGTTTATCGACTACACTTTGCCTGCCGTCTTTGCCAGTTTATGCCTGCATGTGTTTGACCCGGCTTGTCTCACCCTGCTTCAGTCTGCCTCTGCATCCAGCTCCTGGGGTCGCTGACCAATCTGCTATTTGGAGCTCTATATAGATAAAGCACATATATTTTCTTGATGTATGCAACAGTTAGTTTTATTTTTGTTATACAGCTGATTGATCCTAATTTTATGGGTTATTAAGCTTGTAATTGTGGGTAGATTTGGGCCCAACACCGCCCGGTTCAGTTCTAAAGGCTTAAATTTTAAAGGCTTATATGCAAGTTATTGGCCATAAAAAATGTATGGGGCCTGGGTACTGCCCCGGGGGATATGCATCAATGCAAATTTAAAAGATTGTTTTTAAAGGAGCAGTGATTTTAATGATGCCTAAAGTGAAACAATAACATTGAAAAATGTCTTTAAATATAGTGACTGGGGGTACCCTTAGTCTGCCTGTAAAGTGGCGCATCGGTGCCATGTAAAGAACTTGCTCCAGCAAACCTGACATATATAAAGAAAAATTACAATAAATTGATTTTTCCTGGAAGCTTTCTTTATTTTGTAAACAATGGCTCGTGGAGCCAGTCTGTATGATGAGGCCACAATTTAGTGCACTTGGAACAAGATTAGAGATTTTTTGGATAAATTCGGGGGTCTCTTTGGCAGATTTTGGATGGAAATAACACATTTTTGCACCATAGTGAGCAAGCCTTATGTAAAGAAGCCAAATTATAGTACACTCCAAAGGCCAACATTAACAATTTTTTAGATAAAGTCTGGCGTCTCTTTTGCAGACTTTGGATAGAAGTAACAGGCATGGAAAATTGTGCTTTGGGTGTTAGTAGAGCCTTCACACCATAACCCTATAGAGGTACTCTTGATGAAAGCAAGAATTGGCCTTGCAGTAAAAAAAATAAATTATATGCACCTGTCAAACAGGTGCTGAAAAAAATGGTCCTTGGGTGTTAACTGTGCACATGAAGCCTATACCAAAAAAATACTTTAAGATAAAATAAACACCCACAAAGCTAGGCAGCCTAGACAGTCTTGTAGAGATTTCAGATCCCAAAAACATTTAATCAGCAACATTGGCATCAGGGGCTTGATAGCTGTTGCTAATCCAGGACTGATCATTTTGACAAATGTCAGCTGGACAACAAAGTCTGTGAACAGACACACTCTTTTACCTGTCACAAAACCTCCAGCAGCACTCAATGCTCATTCGGAAAGCATGCTGGATGTAGGGCAGCCCAACAGCTCAATTACACACTGGGCAAGTTCTGGCCAGTGGTCTATTCTCATGACCCAGTAACCCAGTGGATCATCAACTGGAAAGCTCTCCATGTCTGTTTTCTTCCCTAGATAATCTTCCACCATATGATGCAGGTGCTGACGATGGGGTTTCGAATCTGTCAGTCCTGGGCGACAAGGACTAAAATTTTTTTTAAATGCATCGCTTAGGCGGCCCCCTTCTCCACCACTCCTGTTTTGACAAACAGAAGCCTCAAAACTGCCTTTTCCATGAGACTGAAACCTACTAAAGTCTGGAAAGATGTTACATAAACTTTTCTTTAAGGTATCCTCAAGAGATTTCATCCTGTGCTTCTTCTGCAAAGGCAGGATGAGTTCTGAGACTTTCCTTTTGTAACGGTGGTCAAGGAGGGTTGCCTACCAATATTCCTTCTCCTTAATGTCAGGAATTCTCAGGTCCTTTCACAGGCTTTGAAGAATAACAGAGCCCATGCACCCCAAGTTTGCAGAGGCATGAAAAGAAGATTCCTTGGGGTCACTGAGAATTATACTATCTGGAACTGCCTCCTCCCAGCCATGTACTACTCCCAAAATTTCTGGGGATTGAAAACCTCTCTTAAGGTTTGACATATGCCTTCCTCTGCTTCAGTGCCTCCAAAATTGCCAGAATCCTCCTCCCTATCCTCTTTTGTATTCTGTGTCATAGGAAGAATGGTGTCTGCATAAAGAAAAATCCTCCTCTTCCTCCCCTCTGCTCTGCCTCGTGTGCCCTGTCCATAATGCCATGCAAAGACTGCTCCAGCAGGAACACAACAGGGATTGTGCCACTGATGCATGCATTGTCAAGGCTCACCATCCTTGTGGCCTCCTCAAATGGTGACAGTACAGTGCATGCATCCTTTATCAGCAGCCATTGACGTGGGGGAAAAAAACAGAGCTCCCCTGAGCCTGCCCTTGTGCCATACTCACCCTGGTACTCATTGATGGCCCTCTGTTGCATGTGTAGCCACTTCAGCATTGCCAAAGTTAAGTTCCACCTGGTGGGCATGTCCCAAATCAGGCGATTTATGGGCTGATGGAATTCCCGCTGAATTTCAGCCAACCAAAAACTTGCTGTGTATAACCGCCTGAAATGGCTACAGAGTCTTCTGGCAAGAAGATCTGCCTTAGAAGATCTTGCAAACCTGGGTACCTGTTTAAGAAACACTGCACCATAAAATTGAGGACATGTGCCAGGCGGGAGCTGATCAGCAGGTCCCACAGACCCAATGTCTGCCAGCACCCACTGATCGTTCAGTTCACAGGCAGAACAGCCATCTGCCTATGTAAACAAGTCAGGTTGCCATTCTCTCAGGGAGGACAGCATGATTCCTGTGTCCCTGCAAAGCAGGGACATGCATCTACGCCTTCCTCTAGTAAAGACACTTCCCCCACTACAGTAAATCACCAGACAGGCACACAGTTAACCCTTTGATTGCCCCTGATGTAAACCCCTTCCCAGCCAGAGTCATTAGTACAGTGACAGTGCATATTTTAAGCACTGATCACTGTAGTAATGTCACTGGTCTCCAAAAAAGTGTCAAAAGTGTTAGTTAGTATCCAATTAGTCTGCCGCAATATTTCAGTCCTTCTAGAAGACGCTGATCGCTGCCATTACTAGTAAAAAAAAAAACAATAAAAATTCCATAAATATATCCCATGGTTTGTAGACAGTATAACTTTTGCACAAACCAATCAATATATACTTACTGGGATTTTTTTTACCAAAAATATGTAGCAGAATGCATAGTGGCCTAAATTGATGAAGAAATTATATTTTCATATTTTATATTGCATATGCTTTATAACAGAAAGTAAAAAATATACATTCATATATAACTAACCAAACACGTTTTCAATATGACAGATGTTTGGTACCCTATATAAATACCTTAAAAATAACAAAAAAAAAA
>BLSH010070548.1:142563-154778 GCA_018402905.1 Glandirana rugosa | reverse complement strand
TGTCCCCCTAGGCTATGACAATCTGCTTCTTTACTTGTGAAACTCGAATCCTCCTCAATAATGCCAGACAAACCAACGTGCATTGTAGAATCTCTCCAGCATCTGTAAACAATGGGCTGGCCCTTTTTAAAGATGGCGCCGACCGGCCGGGCGCCGCCCCGCATCGCGTCACTTCCGGTTTTGAAGTAACGCGATGCTATGGAAGGGAAATGCCTACTGTCTTCTGGGATATCAATCCCAGGAGACATTGCATACAGGAAGTGATGCGGCGGGCCGCGTTCGAGAGAGGAGGAGCGGACTGAAGATGCTCAAATAAAAATGTAAGTACTTGAAAAAAAAAAAAAAAGATGTGCCATTTATTAATGTATGACCCATTTGCTAATAGGTAGTGAGGGGTTAAAAAGTTGGGTGGAACTCCGCTTTAAGCACTGATCACTGTAGTAATGTCACTGGTCTCCAAAAAAGTGTCAAAAGTGTTAGTTAGTATCCAATTAGTCTGCCGCAATATTTCAGTCCTTCTAGAAGACGCTGATCGCTGCCATTACTAGTAAAAAAAAAAACAATAAAAATTCCATAAATATATCCCATGGTTTGTAGACAGTATAACTTTTGCACAAACCAATCAATATATACTTACTGGGATTTTTTTTACCAAAAATATGTAGCAGAATGCATAGTGGCCTAAATTGATGAAGAAATTATATTTTCATATTTTATATTGCATATGCTTTATAACAGAAAGTAAAAAATATATATTTTTTTTCAAAATTGTCATCCTTTTTTTGTTTATAGCGCAAAAATAAAAAACGCAGAGGTAATCAAATACCACCAAAAGAAAGCTATATTTGTGGGGAAAAAATGACATATATTTTATTTGGGTACAGCATTGCAGTACAGCGCAGTTGTAAGTTAAAGTAACGCAGTGCCATATCGCAAGAAATGGCCTGGTCAAGAAGTGGGGTAAATCTTCCAAGGCAGCTTCTTTAGATCCTCAGGAACCTTAAAAAGTGTTTTAATACAAAGAAAAGGAGATGAACACTAGCATGCCTGCCCCTGCCTCTTTTTTCTTCACAATTGTTCATTGAGTCTATGTATACCAGTACATGATAGTTCCTCTTGAAGTCAACATTGGCATATTATACTGCTCTGGATTTTCAGGATTTTCATGGAGCTTGGTGAACTAGAGCCCATTTATTCAAGATGTGCAGATGCAGGTGAAGGCTCCTTTACCTCCAGTTTTCTCAGCTCCTTTGGTTCCTGGACACACCCAGGGAGTATAAATTCCTAACCTTCCCTCCCTCAGGAGCTTGAAAAGGCTCCACGCAATGAGGGAAGTGGTAGCTGGGCAAGTAATCTGCAACCGGATGAGAGGACAGTATGGGCAGCCAGGCCAGAGTCTAGTAGCACAAAACTTCTCCAAAAAACCCAGTTTTTGAGTGGAACAACTCCCCAATTGCTACCTGAGTACTCCAGTTTCAGTGGGGTAGCCCTTTGTCCTTGGGCTTGGATCCCTCCAGCTGTTCACCTATGTTACCAGTGCTATCCGGGCTTCACTGAGATGAATTCTGTTTATGAGGATGATTGCAAGTAACTATTTATGTTCTGAACTGAACTGTTTTACTGAAGAAGTGATTCTCACTTTGACTGTCTGTTATAAAGTCTTATAGAGTATATTCTATGCAGCCACGCTACTCTGATTGAGCCAGAGATACATTGCTGGGAAGAGTTCATGTTTGTGCATCTTTCATAATTAGACTCTGTTACTCATAACAAACCTTCATTTCATTATTCTGCATTGTGAGAATGTTTTTTTGCCATCTTGGATCCGTTTTGCACCATTGCTTCTTTATTTACACGTTTGGTAAACTGCAAGTTGCAGTTACTTCCTGACTGCTCATTTGGCCAATTGCCCGTCCTTTTAAATCATTGCTTATATTCATATTTGTATTTCACAAATGCACAGGATTCCTGTCCTAGGGTGGCTATGCTCACTCACTTCACTGTATATGTAGAGGGGGCCATGGTTGTAACACTAAAGGGGTTATTTACTAAAACTGGAGAGTGCAAAATCTGGTGCACTTCGTGTTTAGTAAATCTACTCCTAAGCTCTCTGATTTGGACCACAAATACTTCTTCTTAGGGGGAGAGGGAGTTAGCAGTATAAAGATGATAGCTTGGAAGAAAGATAGCATAGTTTATGCGTTAAGTTCAACTCAAGTGGTAAGGCAAATGCTTAGCCTGAAAATAGAAAACAAAAACACCTACCATATACAACAATTGGTAAGCTGCAACATTTTAGTTCCTGAAGATATCCTTTATTATTGTCAAACTGTTCAGTTTTTTTTTTCCCATAAAGTAGGTCTTTATTTAGAATATATAAGCAAAGGAAACGGGAAGGGGTATATGCCAAATATGAAGTAAAACATACAACATTAGCATACATGACATGGTGATGAACATCAGCATTATACAACATACTTTGTCGCATTGAGGTTCACATTTACATAGTTGTCATTAAGGTTCCGGACTGGAATACTAGCATATTCAATTTTCCGATCAGATTTCTTACAGCCTATGGTCTTTATGAAGAATAGGTATACCGTAGTGTCCCCTATGTGGGTGAGTATAAGGCTTCATGGTGTTGTATAGAGGGAAGAACATTTCTCAATTTTAATGTAGGTGTTGTCTAACGGGAGGAATCCAGTCAGGATGGGGCAAAGTATGTGGAGAAGTATTTAGCTGTTAGGGGTTATAGCATTCTGAGTGGGAGGGTGCGATTTGGAAGCAGCATATGAAGGGGTTGGGGAAATATATATTGATATAGGGAAGGGGGTGGAAGGTGGATGACGGAGGGGGTGGAATTTGTCCATCTCTCTGACCCTCCGCCGGCACAGGTTGGGAATGAAGAGGGTGTAGTTATCATGAGGAACAGTTAGGTGTTTAGGAGTTATTTGCTTGACCTTATAGATGGGTATTGTAAGAAGTTATGTTGAGGGATGTAAGGGTTTTAGGGTTGCGATTGGGTCTTGCCTATGCATTGTGTCATCTTTGAAATTATTTTTGTAACTTGTAGTCATTTGGAAGTTAGACTAGCAAGCCCATTTAGTTGAAAATTTGGCCGAAGTGTAGTGGGCAAAACTTATTAACCTTTCCATCTCTGCAAATCTGTCGATCCTTTGTAACCATTCTTTGGTAGATGGGATGTACGGAGAGCCCCAATGGATTGGGATACATTGTTTGGCTGCATTCACCATATGCATGGTGAGGGACCTGGAGTAGAGTCTGCTTGGTAGGGAGGTGATATGAAGGATATATTGTTCAGGGGAGAAGTCTATTGTATAGGTTGTTACTTATTTAATAGTTTTGTGGACTTCGAGCCAGAAGGGTTGGATCTTGGGGCAGCTCCACAGGATGTGTATTAGAGTTCCTTTATTTTGTTTGCATCTCCAGCAGGTGTCTGGGATGCTTGGGTTGAATTTGTGGAGACGTGTAGGGGTGCGACACAACCTTGTTAAGATCTTATATCCGTTTTCCTGCGTGGATACGTTCACTGAGCCTTTGTGAATTGTTTGGTGGACGTGTTCCCAGGTGTTGTCGGGTATGGATAGGGATAAATCACTCTCCCAAACTTTACATGCTATTCCCGTGTTGGGAGGGGTCTTATAATTTTTAATTTCCTGTCTAGGGAGTGTATGTAATGTGAAATTAGGGTGTAATCCCATGGGGAGCATCGCGTGCCTCCTTCTTTTAGCGGGAGGTCTTCTCTGGTTTGAAGTTTCCCTTGTGAAAAAAATTGGTGGATTCGGACCTGAGTGTGTGGCCATGATTTTTCCAGGAAAGATTTGTGCATTCCTGATGGGAAGTCGGGATTAAGACGTAGTGGGGTAAGGGGCCCCGGTGTTGAAGATATGTCTGAGGTTTTGCAAATGAGGTGGAAGCATCGTAGGGTAGGGCCTATGAGGGGATGGTTTTTCATTTCTGGCGGAATATGTTTAGGTAGGGTCCATGGGAGCTGACTTAGGGGAGCTGTGGTGAAACAGTTTTCAATTTTGACCCAGTCCTTCTCTTTTTCATGGGCATTCCAGCTCAGGATTCTTGACAGGTGACATGCAGTATAATAGTTTTTGAGATCAGGGAGACCTATGCCTCCTTTTTGTTTGGGAAGGGTGAGGTATTGGTACGTAATTCTTGGTTGCTTGATGCCCCACAGATAATCTCTGCAGGCTTTTTTATATGTTTTAAAAAATGAGTTGGGAACATGTATCGGGAGGGTTTGCAATACGTGCAAAAGTCGGGGTAGAGCATTCTGTTCAGTTTTATTAGAAATGTTGCAATGTTATTTCTTCATTAAGAATTATTCCTCTACTGGATTGTCAATTTATCACAGGTAAAATAAGCTCATATTTATGCAGCTGACAATGAAGCAATAGAAAAATAATTTTTATTTTTCACATTTTACTGCCATTGCTGAGTAACCTAGGGCTCATTTACACTACTGTTAGCCCTCTGAAGAGTGATCCACAGTGGAGGTGGTATGTCATTGGCATTACCCTAGATTGTGGGGTGGCTGCAGTGCGCTTAAGTCACTTGAATGGGTCACATTCATCAGCCAGTAATGGGGTTTAATTCTTGTTGCGGCCATGAAGCAAAGCATCACAGATGCGGCATTGATACAGCCTTTGCAGCAGTTGGGGATGGTAAAAACATGGGTAAACCGTATGTTTTTACATCCCCCCACCCCAACAAGCCCTAACAGGTGAAAATTAGCAGTCCTTGCTCCTCATCTCTCCACCTGTGGACTGCAGATGCCAATTCAATTTGGTCAACGCCAAAATTAATTTTGTATTAGATTACAACATTGATCTAGATCATAGATTCCCAAGGTGGTCTAAATGGACCCCCAGAGGTCGATTTTGACTTGCTTATTACATCTAACACAGATTGTGTGTACATAATACTTATAATAGACATAGAAATGACTCATAAATATTAATTATATTTCATAAAATTACCTATCTGCTTTGTGGTCTGCTACGTTCATGTTTAAGTTTTTACAAGTTTTCATACCAGCAGTAACGCATCACACGCATACGCGCAGTGAATAACACTTGTCCAGACTTGTACCAAAGCTTTGAATGGACTTGTTTGATTCATCAATTATAACGTTAGGCTGCATTCACACAGGGGCGACTTGCGATCCGACTTGAGTCGCCTCAAGTCGCCCCAAGTCGCTTGACATTTGAAATGCCTTTGAAGTGAATGGGAGCCGTCTTAATCTACACTACTGAAGTCGCTCCGACTTCAAGGCAACTTCAGAAAATGTTCCTGTACTACTTCAAGGCGACTTCTATCCAACTTGTGCCCATGTAAGTCGTCTCCAAATTGGATCCCCATCCATACAGAAGCGACTTTGACAGGAAAAAGAAAACAGTACTCCCTATAAATTACCCAGGCACCCCCTCCCTGCTGAGCACTTCCTGAATGCCGTATGCTCTGCCTGGCTGTGTGTCTGTCACAAGTACGTACCTGATCCTGAAGCCGAAATGCCAAGAGGGACCCCCTTGCGGCTAAACGCATATAACACTGAAGGTGATACAGGAGGTATTGTGCGTAAAGAAGCACGGGTTACCAGCAGTGGATGTAGACTTGACCAGGAGATGCATAAGACGGGCTTGATGTCTCAGCAAGAGGAGGTATAAGTCTGTATGCACTTTATAGTGCACTTTATAAATGTCCAGGAGTGCAGGAACAGCAGTAAACGCCCGGCTGGGGTGCACACCCACACTTGCAGGATAGACTGGTGACAGAGAGCAGAGTAGTCTGTGGGTAAGCCAGGGTCATACACAGGTGAGCAGCAGGTAGCAGAAACAAGTCCGTGGAGCAGGCTGGGGGTCAAACACTGGAGAGCAATAGCAAAGTCCGTAAAACAGGCCAGGGGGTCATACACCGGAGATCTGAGAATAGGCAAAGTCCATGAGAGTGCCAGGGGGTCATACACTGGAAATCCGAGGAGGAGCAAAGTCCGTAGGCAGGCCAAGGGTCAATCACTGGAGAGAGGCAGACAATGGTCAGGAGCTGAGCTGGGATCAAAGCCAAGAGGAGAAGAGCAGGTCCAAAGGGAAGCTGGGCTACAACAGGAGATCACAGGAACAAGGCACAGGTTCAGGATGCAGGAAGACTGAAGCAATTTGCTACAGACAGAGGCTGCCTTAAATAGACTAGCCACAGCACTCATTGGACACTCCGTGTGCCTCTATTGCGCACGCGTGTGCGTCGCCCCGTTCCGTTGCGCACGCGCATGCACACTTGTATGTTCTCATTGGAATTGCCATTTCTCTGACAGTGTCTCTCTGTGTGTCTTTCTCCTAATATGGCATCCAGAGCTCTCAGGCTATTCACAAGAGATGCAGTGGACAATGAGGTGCTTATTCGGTACTGCAGGGATCGCCCAGTACTGTGGAACAAGGCAGATCCAAATTATAAAGATCAAGCAAAAAGAGATAACGCCTGGCTGGAGATCTGCAGGCCGTGTGTGGAGGAATGGGATACATTGACCCTGGGTGACCGCACAGAAAAATGTAGGAGCAACTATAACATATTATTCATTTTATATTATTCATTTTGTACATATGAGCAGGGGTGGCTGGTGAAGTTTAGGATGGGGGGTGTCAGGCCCTGCACTTCCTTTTTGACCCCTCCTACTCCTCTTAAGCCCCACCCCTTAGATAATCCACCCACTCCGTCCCCTTTATTCCACATATTGTGTCAGGAGTATACAGTTCAGCATCACATGACAGAGTATACAGCTCAGCATCACAGGTGTGGTATATTGCAGCCAGTAACACAGTATGCAACCAGTACACAGGTATTGCAGCCAGTACACAGGTATTGCAGCCAGTACACAGTATGCAGCCAGTACACAGGTATTGCAGCCAGAACACAGGTATTGCAGCCAGTGCACAGGTATTGCAGCCAGTACACAGCACAGCAGTATGTACCTCAGGGGAGTCAGACCGCTCTCACACTGGCTGCATGTGTGCTGGACATTTCCAGTCCAAGTACCAGCATGGCCTGCCCCTACCCCCACGACCTGACCAATCAGTCTTTGTCATTGTCTGGATGACAGTGACTGATTGGTCTGGGCCAATCAGTGCATGTGTGTTCGCCTCGGTGGCAAAAACAGATTCACTTCAATGGCTGACCAATGTGTTTTTTTTTTCAGAAATTTGGCACGGACGGGCACACTCTATGGAGGATCCGCCACTGCATATGAGTAATCTATCCCCCAAGTGTGTTCAGAGCAGCAGTTCACACACATTAACCCCTTTTGCCCCAATCCTAACCCGAACATTAACCCCTTTGCCCTAACCCTAAAATTCACTGCTTGTACCCTAACACTGACATTAACATACCTTAAAATATGTAGTCAATGATCTTAATCACAAATTCCAAAATAATTTTTTATTGAGTACCAGAATTTATTTGAAATACAGCATGAAATATTATTTCAAATAGCAAATATATTTATTGATAGCATCAAGAAAACATTATACATATGCAAGCAAATTCAACAGCATCAATATAAAGTTAACAAAAAGCAGCCATTTGCCATTCTATTTCACCAGCCGGTGAAAGAAAATAGAAAGAAAATTGATCACGAATAGTGCCACCATTGCAGGTTCCCCGAGTAGCACTGAGGTGAGCACCTTCCAGGTCATGCATCAAGGAAACCTCAAAACAATACACATCACGTACCCGAACATAATTGTGGAGCATGCATGCTGCTTTGACAGCAGTAATAGCGTTATCCATATTTAATGAAATGGGTGTGTGTAATACCCACCATTTATTTGCAAGTATTACAAAGGCACACTCGACCACCCTTCTTGCCCTTGTGAGACGGTAATTGTACACTTTCTTCCTGGTATTCAGATTTTGGCTTAAGTAAGGCCTCATCAGGTGTTCCCCCAAGGCAAAAGCCTCATCTACGATGAACACATAGGGTAGAGGGAGTTTGGTGGTGCCAGGAAGAGGAGAGTTCTCTGGAAGTTCTAGGCAATTTGCTGTTAGTTTTTGACCAAAGGAAGAATTTGCAAAGATACGGGAATCGGAGCTACTTCCGTATGATCCGATATCTATGTAGGTCAGGGATATGCAATTAGCGGACCTCCAGCTATTGCAAAACTACAAGTCCCATCATGCCTCTGCCTCTGGGTGTCATGCTTGTGGCAGTCAGAGTCTTGCTATGCATCATGGGACTTGTAGTTCTGCAACATCTGGAGGTCCGCTAATTGTATATCACTGATGTAGGTGAAACAGTAGTTTGGTCTAGGTCTAGGCGATTTGCTGTTAGAATTTGCAAATATACGTGAATCGGCGCTACTTCCGTGTGATCTGATATCTATGTAGGTGAAGCAGTAGTTTGCATCAGCAACAGCAAGAAGTACAAAGGAGCAGTATTTTTTATAGTTATAAAACATACTGCCGCTACCAACAGGCTTCACCACACGTATGTGCTTCCCATCAATCGCTCCAATGCAATTGAGGAAATTGCATGGCGATTCAGTGATACTTGCAATACCCCGCCAGTCCTCCTTTGTAGGCCTCTTCATCAAAATGCTGTTAAACACAGTCCATAAGACTTTGCACATCTCTTTAATTATGTTGCTGATGGTAGATATACCCAACATGAACTGATAACGTAGGCTTACTATGGAATGACCTGTTGCCAGGAACCTGAAAGACAAAATACATATTTGATTATGTCCCTTCTTATATTTTGCAGTAAGAGTTCTGCAGACAAGATTGAAGGGTCTACGTGCCTGTTATAAGTGACACCTAAAAAATATGATGGATGTGAGGAGTGGATCGGGGGCCAAGAAATACACCCCTTAAGACCATGCGGGAGACCTCGAGTTTCTGCACCCAGTCATGACTTTGAGATGGTGAGCTAAAATATATTATATTTTAAAAATTACTAGTATACTGTAACATAAAGAAGCATGTGCTAAACGGTATGCTATTTTTATTGCAGAACTCAAGCCAGTTGGGAAGTTCATGAGGAAGGGGAGGAGCAAAGACAGGTTGAAAGAGCAGAAAAGCAGGGTGCTGTGGAGGGAGAAGAGCAAGAAGAAAACAATGCTAGTGGTGAGGAAAACACTGCCCTGGATGAGGAAACCACTGCTCCAGATGAGGGAACCGCTGCTCCGGATGAGGAAACCACTGCTCATCCTCCAGTTTCCCAACCTGCCGTGGTTGATGATGAGCCAGAGCCCAGACAATTACCCCAACGTAGAAGACCAGCAAGAGGGAGGAGCAGTGCAAACATGGTAAAGTTTGCAGAGATAATGGATCGCCTTAAAAAATGGATTTATTCCATTCCAATAACTTATTTGGAACGATGGTGGGGAATTCCCTCTCAAATGTAAGGCCAGAAAAATTAAATCATGTCAAAAAGGCCATTATGGACATCATCAAACAAAATAGTGTTGAGGAACCAACACCACCACCACTGACTGTTAACCCCAACTATGGCCCACCCACAGCATCAGGGCCATATTACTCTTTCTGAACCCCACCAGCTCCCAGAATCCAGTCCTACTATCCCCCTTGATTTTGCCTATACTGGGACGAGTTTGGGGATGTTGTGAATAATTCCAATGCCCTTATACCATACCTTTCCCTATACCCAATTCCCATCACCATCACCACTCCTGGCCTAAATCCAAGGGGCGATGAACTTTGTTTTTCTTTCTCCACTCCAATGCCACCAGCTACCAGCAGGCAGGAGTACCCTCACTATCAGCAACTCTAACTCCTTGTACTCTATACTTACAATTTTGTTATGCTATATCCCGTTGGATATTATTTTCAAATATTTGATAAAAGATTCTATGACCTCATTTTTTGGCATTCAATTATTTTATTCTGATATTTTTTGATTTTATGTTGGGCAATGTTTGTTATATTGAGCCCCGGTTAATATATTTGTGATGCGGGAATTTGCATGATTACTGAGCCTGTTCCCGCAGGCAGTTCACACTGCCATCTGCAAACTGCTGCACGTGTCATTACAAAGTTAATGACACCACCATTTTTGTTCACAGATCGCAGTGAGAACTGTAAACTCACACATGAGGGCCGGTTTCACACTGCTTGCCTCTGATTCACACTGCACTACAGTGTGAGTCATATAGTATCTTTGTACAATGCAAATTTAGCCATAGAGATTTCATGGCTGAATGTGTATCACAATCGGAACAAGTTCGCACAGGACACTAGTGTCCACAGCAGAGTCGGATCGCACAGGTGTTCACACCCATGCGATCATATTCCTGTGCGAGTTTGCATTTCGCAGTGCAATATGCAAGGTGATTTGGGTGTGTCATTAGCTTTGTACTGACAATCTCCGCATATTGCAGCATGAAATGCCGCAGGGAGTGAAGCAATGCAGGAAGCCGCAGTAGATTGGCAGTGTTCCCGCAGTGTGAAATAGCCCTGAATCAGATTGAATGGTTTAGAACACCCATGCGATGCAATTCTACTGCGTGAAAAAGAGGGTCCCTTTTAAATTTTTGGTGCAAATTGAAAGCGAGTTCAGCCACTGTATGGCTGGGCTCAAAAAGAGATCACATGTGATCAGGACCAGGTACAAATCACATGGGATGTCTGAGATTGCTGAAGTGTGATCCCAGAATGTTGTAATTCTGCATGGTGTATAATTTGCTGAAGCAATTATGAGCTGCAGAATTTGTTTAGATGTTAGGATAATGCTCTTTAACCCCTAATTTGGTGCAAAATGTGTACTTGGTGTAAGTGTATTACCAAAAATATAGTTTACCTTAGCGTGATAATCAGCCATTGTGTCGATGAGATACTCCTTCAGTATGTTGTATTCTGTGTCTAAAGATGACTGGAAACAAGACCAAGAAATTTGTGTAAACGGTTTAAAAAAAATTAAGCTCATACTGTATTCACAATAAATGTCTGCCAAAGGTAGTTGCACACACCAAAAGTCTATCTACATAAGCCATAACCCACATATTAACCCCTTGGTGCCAACCTTACATAACTACCTACCTTACATATCTACCTATGCTCACATTCACTTTTGTGCCTACCATAACCCTAACCTAACCTTATTGTATAGGTAATTACCTTGACAGGGACATCCGAGTATAGCTAAAGAACTTGTCCTCGTGGGCTCTTAACTTTTCATACATCGCCCAAAACTGGCCTTTGCTATCTCGATCGGAGATGATGGGATGGATCCAGTAGCGACGTCTTCTCATCCTCATCCTCAGCTTCCTCTCTGCCTCTTCTTCTAGCAATACTGCCAGACCCGATGTGATGGCAGCCAACATTAGTAGGGGAAAACTGGACATTTTTAGGGTCACAAAACACACAGAGGGAACTGGGAACAGACACAAGAAACAGGGAAGTGAACAGGAAGAGGAATGATGTCAGTACAAATACAAAGTCGCCTGGCATGGAAGTCGCTTTGTCAAGTCGCCTGAATTTGGCCAAAGTCACGCCGAAAGTTGTGCTGAAATCGCCTAGCAAAGTCGCGCTGAAGTCGTATCGCCCCTGTGTGAATGCAGCCTTAGAGAAAAACACTGTTCATTTGTTTTCTGTATTTTGAGAAGAAAAGTGGTTTGAAATGACTTTCAAAAATATAAATAGGTACAAGTCAAAGCGAATCAAAAGCATCTTCTTTAGGAGTGCCTAAGAAAAGTAAGTACAAAATGTTATACATATTTTTGTAGTCGCTCCGATTGCGTAGGTAGACGCTGATCACGACTTTAGGTAAAGTAGATTTTTCGATCTATATTACGCATAGTTTTTTATAAAAGTATAGGTAAATAAGGATAAAGAAAATCTTGCATATGTGTGTGCGTATTATGAAAAATTTCCACTTGACGGATATTTGTACATGAGTCACGGTTTAAAAAGTATTATGCGTGTGTGTATACGTTCTAAAAGAAATAGGAATAAATGGATATGAAAATATTTTTTGATACGCATTATATCTAGCTTTTTAGATGAAATGGATTTCAGCACTAGTCGCAGATGGATGCGTTAGCCTCGCTGATGTTTTTATACATATTGTAAAACATGAATGAAAAGAATCCGTGAGGATTTCTTCTACGAAAACTAAGCGAAACTGAACATGGATAAATATAAAAACTTTCAGTAAAGTTTGGTGAAAAGAAGAG